>VOMN01023124.1:0-13774 GCA_014899125.1 Orchestia grillus | reverse complement strand
GGAACGTGAGCTGGGTTAGGACCATGGGCGACACGGAAGTCATTCAAAAAAATTTATCGTAACAAAATGTTACTTCCTTCAAATTGGCCCAAAGTGGCGACAAGCGCAGTCCGACGTATTTACGACTAAAGACAGATGATTTTTGACCTTGCGTTGTGCCTAAAAACCACTTTTTGCTCGGAAACCTTGAAATGGAATCCATTTCCTGATTTCGTGGGTTGGCCATTTTCGATTTCTTACCGCGAAAACGGCCACTCGATCAACACCAGATAAGTTTTTTATTACACACATCTGGTAGGCCGTTTTATGCCTTGATCAGGCCGATAACCTAGATCACTTGAAAGAGCTTTGGGATGTACAGGGTGAACAGCAAGTCTTTGGACTAATTTTCAATTGTATATAACAATGATTTCGAACCGTTGCTTTTGTAACGCTTAAATTGCTAAGTGATTCATCACCTGTCATATATTTACAGATTTATTCTCTAAATTTAGTATTCACTTTCTAAAATGAGAAATAAAAAAGGAATCGTAGAACTTCTCCGCGCGGGTAAGACTAATTTTGAGATGATTAAATTACTTCGAGTACCCAAATCAACTGTTCATCATGTTGTGACGAGATTGAAAGAGCTTGGTGCTGCTGAAAATGGCCCGCGAAGTGGTCGACCATGATCCGCTTCAATTAGAAATATCGTCAAAAGTGAACTTGAACTGTCTCCTTTGAAAATGGGAAAGCACCATCATCTCACAGATTATGACAGATATCTAGAAACCGAAAAGGCTTGGCAGGGCTCAATATCTCCTCAACGAGCTGCAGAATGGCATGCAAGCTGGAGAGATAATTTTTTAGATAAAAAACTTCACAGTTGAGACAAAATTCAATTCTCAAAATGATGGAGTTGGTTAAGAGTTCAGATATCGTTGCAAATCCTGCAAGAGCTATTTATTGCTGCCCAAAATCTGTTTGTGATAGTATGGACCGCGATATCAAAAACATGGAAATCTCTCATTTTCGTTAAAGAAGGTGTGAAGATCAACTCCAAGCGCTATATAGAAGATATTTCGACTCCAGCACTGTGTAAAATGAAAAACAAGTTCAAAAATGAGGTTTTACGTTTTAACAGGATAAACATCTTTCCATGCCTCAAACCAAACTCAAGAATTGTCATTTCCCGAAGTTTTTGAGTAACACAATATGGCCTCCATCCTCCTCCGACCTAAAGCCTCTGGACTTAGGCGTCTGGTCAGTGCAGGGAACCGAGGGTTGCGCCGCTCCTCACCAAAATGTTGACTCTATCAAGCAATCGCTTGAGAAGGAATGAGCAAAAATACCTCAAGAAACGCTCCATGCCTTAGTTGATGGTTTTCGGCGAAGACTCCAGGATATTGTGCAGGCTAAGGCTGAACACATTGAAAATTGATGTGTTAAATCAAATTCTGATGCTATAGTAAATGTTCGGTTGAATTTCTGTTTATTTGAATAAAGTCCCCTGAAAATAATCGGCATTTCATTTGGCCTAAGGACTTCCTGCTCATCCTATACTGCATTTTTCTAAGTGAAGCTTATGATTGGTACTCAAAATTCTACGTCATGTCTGTTCCTCTCCGTAAATCATATAAACGTCTGTTTTTTTGCACCTATCAGTGGCTTGTTTGTCTAACTCATGAGATGGTTTGTTTCCCTGGATTAAGTGGTGTGTTCCGTTCAATCAGGTAAGAGTCTACATCGCTCGCCCATGCATGACGAGTTCTCCAGAGCAAAGCTGTGCTGTTGCCTTAGGGTAGACGTGGTGTAGACTTGTAATCGGCGTTCGCTTGCCTCAAGAGATGATATTTTCAGATACCTCAACTACTCTGACATTGTCGGCACGCAAGGTCAACATTATGCCTTGAGCCTCGTAGAATAACGTCAAGGGCTGGAAGCCATTTTGAATGATTTAGTAATTTGTCTTCGAGAACAGACTGTACAAGATGTAACTGCTCTGTGCTGACCGAACAGTTTGCCGGTGAAAACATTTCCAGAAATAATCTTGGGGAATAGGAATTCCACTAATTTCAACGATCGATTGGATTTAACACTTCCAGACCCTGCCGTGCGTGAGCATTCTGGAAAAAATGCAGTGGAATATTGACGTTCAGGCTTGCAAGGGGTGCTACGCATCAGTAACAAATCCGGACAATATTACTATATAATTTTCATCAACAATTTGCGAATCTAGGCGCCAAAATAAGCTAATTTAACAACATACCTAAACTTTAGCATTGTCTCGTAAAGTAACGAGACGTCAATTTTGCCATACCCGTTTCTGTGCAATTTATTTTGAATATGAAATAAAATTATTATTAGGTAGTTGTGACGCGAGGACCGTATCATATTACGAAATCGTATCATACACGATACGTTGTGCGCTAAAGGGTTAAGCTTTATTTCGACAAGTAGAGGTAAAGTTTGCCTCCAACGAACTTTTCTAAGTTCGGGTCGTGCCGCCAGCCCAGTTAATGCAGCTTATTTTAAAGTTAAAGCTGGACACCGCATTGTCTTTACAAGCTTATCTTCGGATATAAATAAACGTACCTATATTTCATTGCTAGAGAAATTATTTTAGTCATGCTACGCAGTTACCACCCTCGTATCTGATGTCATACGTCACTATTGCTTACCTCAGTTGAACCTGCACACAAATATTCCCGAAAGGAACGTATTCTCGTCCCTCAAGTGCACATGCTCACCAAATTATCGTCAGCGACGCTCAGCATTATAGTGCGCACTGGCGATAGGCAGACGAAAACGTCCAGGGTACACTTGCGTGCCACGTAGAAACGCTATATATACTGGGCACTCCCAGCATTACTCATTTTGTTTGACAACTTGAGTCAACGCCCGTGTGGCTAGGTTTGTGTCTTGCGTTTGAACAGGCTCAACAACAGCGTGGTGTGAAATGAGATGAAGGTTCATGGGTACATTCTCACTTACTGCTTCCAATGTATGCAACTTGATCTTCCCGCTTGCCTTCTCTGCTTAGGATGAGTGGAGTTTGGAAATTGAGACTGAAGTCGATGCGACGACGAACATGTCAAGTTTCGCTATATTTCATGTGTACCACTGATGTGTATTCGGTTGTAACTTTTAAGTAAATGATTTTCGAAGAATTATTTGGGCTCAAGTGTCATTAATGGCTTAGTCTTTTCGTATCTTTTGACTAAGACTGACCACATTTTATTTTTATCTGGCTGTGCTTTACGTTATTTGTTATTCACTACAAAATATTACTGTAAAGGATAAGAAAATCCTTTTCCGTTCTGGACTGTTGATTGGTAAAAGCTGTCGTTCCATTTTTCTTGGTAATTTATTTTTCATCTGCTGTTTTAAAGTGATCCATAAAAGCTAGTAAGAAATATCTATGACCAATTTTTATCAAGACAAATGAATTCTCAATGGGGTGTTGGCCAGTGCGAAGCTCCATCTCAGAAACTGTTTTCCTTGTTGTCTACTTGTTTTGAGATGGTTTCGGTCAAGCCTGTTCTTGACATCGAAGTGTGATTAACGTTGTTGTAAGAGCAAACGTGATAAATCCAAAAGTCTTGAAGGCTGTAAATTTGAGGAGTGGACGTAAATTTCTTNGACAAATGAATTCTCAGTGGAGTGTTGGCCAGAGCGAAGCTCCATCTAGAAAACTGTTTTCCTTGTTGTCTTCTTGTTTTGAGATGGTTTCGGTCAAGCCTGTTCTTGACACAGAAGTATTTCTTTACTGGTTGCGATTCAGGTTGTGAACAGTGAGATGTACGTATATCACGTTCTCCGTTTGTTGGACTGATTTATTCTTCAATATTTTTTGTCTTTCTACTAAATATATGTATGTAGATATGTAAACTTCTAGCCTAATTCTTCTCTGCATGTAAAATATAACTGACCATTGTCAACTCACTAGTTCAAAGATTTTTAAAATTCAGTTAATTGGGAATAGTAATGTACAAGTGATCATAAAATCTGATATTTAAAGGAAAAATTACACTTTTACTCGTATCTACCTCTTGCCTTCAACGTAAATCAAATATCTTGCACGCCTCGAATTATCGATTGTTTGATCCTCCAAGCAAAATTTTTTCGTACAAATAGAATCATACCACTTTCTTCTTTTTGCACTCAATCTTAAAAAGCTCATCTAGTATCGAGTGACATGGAAACGTGAGTTTTTTGCTCTAATTTTGCACCATCTGAGCACTTGATGTTGTGGGTGTGTCCAGGACGCAGCGGGTGTCGGGCACGATTCTCGTCAACGGACACACGAGGGACGCGTCTGAATTCCGCCGCCACTCGTGCTACATAACGCAGGACGACCACCTCCTTGCCTTCCTCACAGTGCAAGAAGCCATGACGGCCGCTGCCTTCCTGAAGCTCGGCTCAAAAGCGAAGCAGGAGGGCCCTGAATTGGTGAGTGTCATCTTGAGTGGAACTTGATGCGAGTGAACTCGTTGTTTGTCCTCGAGCTTGCAGGATTTCCTATTAATGCCACAACAGGAGAATCGCGATGTATGTGGACGACGTCCAAATTGCAATAACAAGTACTCGACTCGTGCTACAAGAAATAAAAGAATCGCTGAAAATCTTTTGAGTAATTTAAAATCATGTCATAACCACAATGGCCTCAAACTGAACGCAAGCAAAACACAAGGCATTATTTTCGATTAAAAAAATACAATAAACAAATTGCCTAAATTCACCCTAACTCTAGGAAATTAGGTAATTAACCCATTGAGGAGTAAAAAAAATCTACGCGTCTGGTACAACCAAAGCTTGACCTTCAACCCCCATGTAGAAATAACATGCAATCAAATAAATGGAACATAAATGTTTTTCAACCGTGTAAAGAATATACTACGTGAAAAAGCCAGACTATACTAGCCATTCAAACTTTAGGGGTTATCGCGCTTTGACTAACGTAGTTTGGTGTGGGAAGATGCACCTAATTGTCTTTAGAAAGAGCTATAGAAATGCATGAACTCTTAGTCACGGTCGTTTGTAAAGGTAATTCCAACAAATTTGATTTACGCAACTCCTCTCTTAGGGAAACTGAGTGGGATTCCCATATAGCAAAGGTTTCTAATTCGGAAAGTCTATATGTTTTCTAATCTTCTCATCGTGGGTTCCATGGCGCACTGGTAGCGTGAGTGGCCTCGTAGCCGAGAGAACCAGGGTTCGAATCTCGGCTCAGGCGAGGCATTTCACAGAACCAAGGAGTACTTTCCTTAGAAAAGGAATTTTAAACTACACATTCCTCACATCCCTCACCACGTCAGTAGTTGTAAGACATTGAAAACCCAACGGAAAACGGGTTGGAATTAATAAAGGTTCTTTTCATACCTCCCTCAAAGCAGAGCTAATATTGTAAAATTTCTCCCACCCAACGCTGCTGACAAAAAGCAAAACAGGAGAGGCGAAACGATTTCTTTAAGGTAAATATAAATAAATTATTATGGGCACTTTTGTTTTCAAATTTCTTTTTTTTGAAACTTTGAATAGCTAATATCTCGTAAACCAAATTTTTTTCGCAAAGTTTCACGCAGCCAAACGAGATTAGTTCACCACTTTTTAATAAGTGTGAAATTTCGTACCTCTTTTCCCCCTAACACCCGGTGCAAAATTAACTTTCCTACGTGAAAAAACTAGATGTTTTGAGTCCCTAAACTCAGGAGTATGACTCAGTTATCAATAGTGTCTTAAAACGTCTGGTTTTTATATGTAGGAAAATTAATTTTAATGCGTGACTTCTCTTTGTTCGGCTGTCATTGCCCTACTTTTTTTTGCGCTAGGATGTTGAAACAGTTGCTGCATTGCTTTGGTGGCTTCCATGGAGTTGGTGTTCTTAATTACATTTTATACTCTTACCGTATGGTTGCATCAAATGTGCCAATTTCGCCTTCACGTTTTGGTGCAGCATTGCTTTCTATGAAGCAGCACTACCTTCATTAATTCCACCACTTTTTACTGTTGTCTTTTCATTGCCTTACAACTACTAACGCGTGAGAGATGCGAGGTTTAAGGTACCTTTTCAAAGGGAAGTACTCCGTGGTTACGTGAAAATAAATGTCTAAGCCGGGAGTCGAACACTTGCTTCTCAACTGTGAGGCCATCTCGTTAAACCAGTCCATCATGGTGCCACCTGGCGCACTAACAAGACACGCTTAATTTTATGATTGCTTTCGAGAGAGAGTTTCAAGGTACGCAGCGGTTTTATTATCAACACGACAAAACGTTTCACTTTCAAGAATATTTGATCGATAGGCAGTTTAATTGTCGACTATTACGTGAGGAATTCGAAACGAACACTTCCAGGTATTCAAATGGCGCATCTCCTGCCATTGTCCCCTAAGACCTGTTGTTTAGATGCTGCTACTGTGACGACCGTGAGACGATGAATCATGGTCAGAGGTATCATTATGATACCTCGGCTTGTTTATTTTACCGAGGATCGACCTCTAGGATACTAATTCATGTTAAGTTTTTTTTATGCATCATTAATTATGTGAAGCCAACTCGATCCGAGACACGTTTTCTTCGCTCTACTTTCCTTAGTCACCCGAGAAGATCACCAGGAATTAGACAGTTCCATATATCTTACGCAAATTTTCTAGTTTCATATATCTTACGCAAATTCTCCAGTTTCATATATCTTACGCNCATAGTCACCCGAGAAGATAACCAGGAATTACAGTGTAATAAATTTTACGCAAGTTCTCCAGTTTAATGAATTGCCCTAGATTTATGCAATGACGCCTGATAGATTCGTTTGAGTTTACCAAGAGTAAATTAGATTCGGATTCATTCAGTCCCTAAACCTCAGAATCTTAATTTTTTCAACTTTCCTTTCACGAGTAGTTGATGTAATGTTGTATCTTCTGACCGCTGCGTCCTCGTTGTAGCTCTTAATTATGTGCACCGTTATTCACTTTCTGTTCCACATTTTTTTGACCCTGTGAAGTTCTCATAAGTACATCGTGTACTGAAGTGTGGCATCTAGAATATTTTCTAGCTGAAAATGAATGTTACGTATCCTGTATCCAAAATGTTCGCTTATCGCATCATAATTTTTTAATCTACCATTCTTGTCCTTCATGTGTACTGCGTTAATCAAAGTTTTAAACAAAGCGACTAAACTTTACATGCTGCTTACATTATGCCATATGCGAGCAGATCTTGAAAAATAGACTTACATGCGGAGTACATTTTTGAAAAGCGACGTGAACAGGATTTCCGTGTGTGGCACTGTGGAATATTGCACTTAGAGTGAGTTTACGCGAACTCAACCGAAGCACCTTGCCAATATGGTCAAGCTCTGCTCACGCTGACGGAAATCAATCAGTATGTAGTGATATCGAATTTGATGTTTCCGATGGGTTTTTATTGACCGTTGTTGGTTGTGCACATATTATTACCCTTGGAATTATGTGCACTTGAGTTGATGTTCATTAGAGGACACTACGACTTTACGGGACCTATTTATATTGACCATTTAAAAGCTCTCTGACGAGCGTCTTAAGTCTGTGCTTTAAATAGTCGAATCAGCATTCTTGTCGGGTCAATTTTGAAGGAATATCAAATTTATGGTACCGAATGGAAGTTTCTGTACGAAACAATTGATTAAAATTTCGTAACGAATGCTGTCTGCTCAAGAATACTTGATTTCTATTAACGATAGAAATGCCTCTTTGTTCAGTTGGAAAGAAATGCCGTCTTAATGTCAAGATTTTCGAAATTAACTATTGTGAAGTTTTCAGAGAGAACGATTATATTTGCAACGATTATGAAATTTCAAGACCGTTTATGCAAAACTCAATTTAAACTACGCACACATTCAGCAGTCACGGTATTCATCTCGCGTGTCCGAGTTGCATGGTCACTGAAGACCTTCAACTGTTACTCCATGCATTGTTACGGATGACTCGTCCTTGACTGCATGTGACGCTGTCACACGTAGGTTACGCCGCTGATTATACTTGTGCTTTAAACTCACCTTTATCTGAGGCAGCGTTACCGAAAATTGCTTGGTTGCGTCGCTCGTGCCGCGGTCGTTCTGAGAGAGTCGAGGTAAAACGATTCCTTTCATCTGTTCTACTAGCTCGCTAGACTACCGTGTACACGTGGATGTTGTCTTCAAGGCTGTGGGGTTCTCCCGCTATGTGTTCTGTGCACAAAAGTAATTCTTGAGGGATAAGATAATTAGTGTTTTTATTTGAACTAGCGAATCATTGTTTCCTTGTAATAAGCTCCTCAGACTAGAAATTAGTCACCTGGTTATAATATGGTGCAAGACCTCCACGAGTACAAATAATGGCAGCTATTCTGCCCGGCATTGAGTCAACATGTGTTCTAATGCACACTTTGACGATTTTAAACCACTCGCATCAAATGATCTCGTAAGGCGGCCACAGTGCGTGGACGATCATTTCGACGTCTAAATTCATGTTCCAGGGGGTGCCACAAATTTTCCATTGGGTTATGTCCCGTCGATCTCAGTGCCTTAAATATCCTGAATGACTGTCAGGCCAATTAATGAAAGATGGGCTAAGAAACGTGCCCTTTTTTCATTTAGATATTGTGCAAATGTCAAAACTTGTTTGTCTATCAGGTCAATGTAGCCATGCTGTTTCAGTTTGATGCATTTCTCTACTAAAGGATACACATCTGTGTAGTTGAAATAACCCCGGAATATGACAGGCCCTCCTTGTATTGTCCCTTGCACACAGGCTTCGTTGGCTCTTCGATTAAACCCGACGGCAGGCATCACTGCTGTAGAGACAGAATCGTGATTCATTTGACTGTGTGCCAATTCTCCACTCTTCTACAGCACAATGTGGGAGTGCTCTGGTCTAGTTTAAAAGAGTGGCCTTATGGATTGGAGTTACCATCGGCTGTTTACGAGTCACTTTGCTCCATATTCCTATTGCATGGAGTTCCCTACGATAAGTTCGTTCAGAAACAGTAGACGAGCCATCATTGACGTTTTGCAGTAGTTCTATCCTTGATGAAAAAAAATTATGGCCAACAATTCGGGACATACCACAGGGGTAATTATTGGTTAGAATTTTCTTCAGACCCAAATTTTACCTTGAATTGCCGTACGTATCGGACTGCTTCCCATTGTTGCTATAACCGCATAGCAGTGCAGCATGAAACACAAAAAAACACCAGCGAATTCTGCTACTTCCTTCACTGGATGATCCTTAGCCCAAATGGAATGCAATAGCCCTCTTCTACCATTCCGAGACCTCTTGCTTTCGTCCCATCGTTTCAAAACTAAGAAACAAGTATATTCCGTGCCACCTCTGAATGAAGGCGGATACCTGTTCAGTACTCGTATATAACCTAAGCTTCGGTTACAGCTTTGATCCACACCTGCATACGACAGATTTTCGGAATAAACTATTTTTATTATTTGATCATTTCACTTTGTACAATTTTGAATAGATTCGAATTTTGTTAAAAATTTTCAGTTTATCGTATGTATAAAAGAATCTAGGTTAGAATATGCCATCTTTGCACTATAATTTCTATATTAAAAGATATTATCACATCACTTTTTGTGCTTAGGAGTGACTTTAGAATCACGATCCAAAGTTTTCACGCGACTTCCAAATGTAATATTTAGATTGTAGTCGTGCAAATCCCAATTCGAAGTTCTATCAAGACTTTTAATTTTAAGGCTGTAATTTTACTAACTAAAGAACTAAAAGGTATATAATTCGTATGGGACAATCTTTTGAATCAATTATTTTTTTTCTTTAAAAACCGATTAATGAACGTAGCAAAAAACTGGACCTCGAAAAGCAATAGGTGACTAATTTTTTATACCAAGGGTTATATTTTTTATAGCTTATTTTCATTACTAACATTTTGTTTTCCTTCTGCATTATGCGAGGTGCTATGCGAGCGAACGAAATAAAGCTGAATATTCTCAGGTTTGCCGCATGAGGATGAACTAGGTAGTCATGGCTTCGTTTTTGCTTATTCATCGTGCACTTTGTCTTTCGTGCTTGCAGTGCAATCGTTTTTCCATTAGCACAAGTAGGTGCCAAATTAGCATCAAAGGTGCTAAATTTGCACTGTTGGGCGATATGTACTGTTCATTGTACGTAAGAGGTGGACTTATTTGTGTGCATTTCTGAACATTCGTAAATTTAATGTTCATTCAACAGGTTTCTGTTTGTTAGAGAAGTTGTATTTGGTTTGCTTGCAAGACACTCGGGCTTTTTCAATTGTCGCTATGGTCTGAGCGACCTTGTGGATTTTACTTGTCATTGCTGCAAGTCACTTATGATGAGAGCACGGCCAGACTCTTCCTTGTGGGATACAATTTAATCCGTAAAGACATAACTCACAATCGGTTTTCCCAAGTCACAACTCTAGAGTAGCTCTTACTTGTTCAGTAAGTTGCAAAATACGTGGGTTAAATAGAATAACCCTGAGTTTCGGTTAATTCATTTAAATGCCACATAACTAATATAGTTAGTGAAATTCGCATAAATCCCGTTTGAGTGTTGGAAATAACACAGCTATTCAATAAATCCATTTTGCTAAATGGATTTATTTGGGCAAAGTACTCTCTTTTTAGATAGTTTCTGATGTAAGCAAGTTTCAATAGTCATGCGAGTTGTGCATTTGAGCATTTTAGTGCCGTATGTAATAATGCACTTAGATAAATATTAGGTTGTGAAATTGCATTAGGGTGTTAGTGACATCAAATTCCGGCATGGAGTTGAGTAGCATCCCTAAGGGAAGTCATGTTTTTATTTGTAATTGAAAATAAGCGTTTGAACCTGTGCAAATGCAGCTGCTCACTGCTCAAGTTCTAGGTAGAGATCAGAGTTTCAAAATCTTCGTCCATCATAATTAATTTAGATAAAGCGGATCGTCAGAGAAGAACAACTTTGACATGGCTATCTAGCTTCTCGATTGCCCCTAAATTCATGGTTAGGTAAAGAAGAGAATCTTGGTCTTGGTAAAGTCCAGAGGAAAAATATAGTAAATTGAACTACGGGGCGTGAGATATCCGAGGTTACCATTCCAGGCTTAAATTCTTAAGAGTTCGCGTGGCGGAGACGGTTGAGAGGCCCGGAGACGGAGACCGACGCGTAGGCGAGAGTAGCATTACCAGCGCCAAGAGCGGTGACTTCCATCAGCGGGGTCCGAAGTTTGTCAGCGCCTAGCGCAGCAACGCGTGTTGGAAGGGGGCTGTTTGCAGGCTGAATAACACGGATAATGGCCCATTATAACGAAGGTTCAAGGTGTGTGCGCGTGTACTGCAGTTGCATCAGCGTACTGTGTGGAAACTTGCTCTGCTGGTGAAACTGAGAATTAGCGTTGTGGTGTCATTGATGCAGGCAGAGATGGAAGTATGCGATCTTGAACGTCCTAATTGCTACCTTTCGGATAGCTTTGTCGTGTTAGGGGTGCGTTTCGTGATGTTTTAAAATTTAGTGAAATAATTATTCAATACCTAACCTTCAAGGTTTGCAAACTCGTTTCAAATTTGTCCATTTCATAAGAAACTACATTTGACAATCTTCAGAAAACAACGAGTGTTGAACCGAAAGTTTCATCGCACAGCCGATGTATTTGTTATACTATTCACTCGGTGCCATTCAGGGTACTTTATAGAATATTCACTTGCGTAATTTAAAATTCGAAATTATCTGCTTGTTATTTTCTAGTCCTTTGTATGGAATTAAATTTATTTTTAACCTGATGTTAATTTAGTTCGTTGCAGCTTGAAAGAAGTCTATTTATGATGACTGCAAACTTATTGTAACTGACCTCGTTTTCGATAATTTGTTTGGCACTTTAGTTTTTCATCTTTTCGTCTTAGATATGACGGTTATTGCTACAGAAGTACTAGAGGTCGTCGACTTACGACGCATATCTGTTCCTTCAGAATGACGTAACTTGAATTTTTTGTGCAAGTCGGGACACACCTGAACACCGTACGGGAATACCGAACGTAAAAACCGATGCGCTTTGAACGCATCGTATACGGTGGTGATGAAATCTCGTGATGTATTCTCCCGCTATGTATTCTCCCATTTTCATGCCTGCCTTGTAGTTAACGGCTTTTTAGTCAATGGAAATTTTACGTTAAAAGTGAATAAAGTGAATAGTCTATTACATTCATTACTGTGGCGTTTGAACAAAACTCCCAACAGGTGAATTTTGAAATTTTTGCTCAGGTAGCTGAAATTCAGACGAAATATAAATCAGCAATATAATTAGTTAACTCATTCAGTTGTCTTTTAAAAATGTTTTCCTGAACACGCTGGTCCTGAAACCGCCTGCATATTTACGAAGAGTTTCTGGGTGCCTGAATGGTTAAGAAGTCAGTGATTCGTTGACTCATTGCGCCCCATCCGACTCCTTGAGGCGGAATTATTCATTAACGACAGTAGGTTAAGCGTGCGCGTTGAGCACTATAAAGTTATGTGTGCCTGCATCTCGAATGATAGAGGAAACCTGTTATCAGAGAATTCCTCTTATCAACATCTACTTCTCCCGTACGGTGGGGGTATAGCAAGCACTTCTTAGAGATATTCTGCATTATTACAACTTGTATTCAACTCGTACGCCCCTCGGAGGGCATACAATTGGCGGTAAGGTTTAATCGTGTGATCCCTCCCCTCTCTCCTGGATGGAGGGGGGCACAATTACGTTGTTCAGCTGTATTGTAGATAGGCCTTAGGAACAGATCTCTTTCGCGTCAACTTTTTCCAATATTACTCTTTCTTCGCTATTTTTTGCCTCTTTTTTTTCTTCATTCTTAACTAGTTGTTTCTTCTACGCAGGGGATCCTGTGTTGAAGCATACTTTGTGCGTGGATTTTCCGTTTTTTTTTTGTAGTCCATGCTAAATTGTGCCTTCTCTTCGCTCTTTGAATATCATTTCATGTGGATAGGGAGCTTCAAACTAACGAATAATCTAATCTACCTCTTTCGTCGTGGGTACTCTAGAGGTTCAACATCTCAGAAATAATCTGCATCAGTACGACTATTATTTAACTTACGCATCATCGGTGTCGCTGCAGTCATTACTGATGAACATATGCTGTGCAGATCGATGAAATACTTACCCGGTTGTGCCTGAGCGACTGCAGTAATACGCGCACCGGCGATTTATCAGGTGGTGAGACGAAGCGACTCGCCATGGCTTTGGAGCTCATCAACAACCCACCCATCATGTTCTTCGATGAGCCCACCAGGTGAGAGGAGCTGCACACCCACCAACTTCTTCCTGGTGGGAATGTGGACTCTAAATTTGGTAAGAGTTGCCAGGTTTTTCTTGCAATCAAAATCTTTGGGATGTGGATGAAGAGGCCTAAAAGTTGTTCAGTATCTGCAAAGTTGAACTAACTCGTTAGGGAGTTACATTAATTCCTCAGCATGATGGTTATTTGGTGTTACAACATTCATTGATGCACATAGGTCTCAGGGTTTTCCATTAAGTTATTAGCGACATTTTTTCGATTCCTATGAAATGGATAGGCTTGTAATAATCAACTATGAGAGTGATCNATAGGTCTCAGGATTTCCCATTAAGTTATTAGTGACATTTTTTTCGATTCCTATGAAATGGATAGACTTGTAATAATCAACTATGAGAGTGATCTGGCAACAATTTATGATAGCGTATGCGGATTTTACTGAATTATTGTTCACATAAAGGAAAATCCAAATCAATTTCAAAATTTTTTACTCGGGAAGAACGGTGATGATGAACATATTCCAAGAAC
>VOMN01023117.1:0-13859 GCA_014899125.1 Orchestia grillus | reverse complement strand
GTGGGTGTTTTGTGCATGTTTCGTGTGTATTATGTACTCGTGTGTGTGCATGCGTATGTGTGTCATGTCTTCTCACCAGCACCCAAGTCGCCTCAATGAGTTAAGAAAACGTGCCTCGATTTTACCTGCCTGGCGCACGCAGCTCTGGTCCCCGATACTGCCTGTCTATATTCCAGAAGCAGGAGCGAGTCAACAGGTATCACTTCAAAATTCATGCGAATGATGTTGAGGAATGCAAGGCTTTCTTTCAGTGCAGGAGAGACCGGACTGACAGCAAGGCGAGGTGGCGGTGGTGGTTTTGGCGATGCCGGTAGGCCAGAGAGGAGAGTTTTTAAGGAGGGTACGAGGGTAATATCCTGAATGACAGGATATTTTATTTGGTGTCAGAATACTATCTTTTTTATCAGTATACCTTCTTGGGAGTCAGGATACTATCTTAAGTGCCTGGATGCTATTTTTAGTGTCCAAATACTACATACATCGAGTGTCAAGATACTGTTTTGAGTGTCGGGATACTATCCCGATAGCAAGATATTATCCTGAGCTGGAGTTAATACTATCCTGAATGACAGGATGCTTTCTAAAAGTGCGTCAGTATGAGCAATTTTCATTCCAGTATTCAGTAGAATTTTTCAGTATTTTCAGTAATTTCCGCATTCAGTTTTCAATTCAGATACTTTTCTGTTTTCATTCCAGTATTGAAAAGTTCGCCAATGCACACAAACAGTATTGGAGCTGGGCGTGGGACGAGAGCGGTGTGACTGGACTCGACGTATCTCCTGAATTATCTCCACGAAAGAAAAATTAAGTCTACGGATACCAGCAGCCGCAATCCAATATACCAATTCGTTCAAAGAGAATTTGTTGTAAGAAGCACCGCAGCATTTTGCTAAGCTACAGCATTTTGAGGGAGTCAGTTATTTTACTTACTTACTCGGTTATGCGTACAGTGGTACCTGTAAATAATTGCAAAGACACAAGCCCGAAACAATCGACAGTTGTGCTTACGTTCAGGTGCTGCCAAAGACTATCACAAAATTTTCTGTAGTCTCAAGTTACTTCGCGAACTTATTTACGTGAACCAGAATTGAATTTGAATCTTATTAAATAATTCTGAGGGCTTAATGCCTAAGTAACTCAGAAATAGTTAGCCAAAATAATTTCAGATCTTAAATTGAATATACTGATGGCTCTGAGACACCCGGTAGATTTCTCCCATATTTTCGTACGCAGAACATGAGCTGTGCATTCCGCGTATGTCCGGCTCCATAACTCCGCAACACAACACCACAACTCCATAACTCCACAACTCCATAACTCCACAACTCCATAACTCTACAACTACACTACTTCATCATTCCAACTGCTCAACTAATTATGCATATGCACACCCGTCTTTTTTCCTGCACTCATTCGAATCATTTTCGATCATTTACCTTCATTATTCGTCACTTTACGCAGGCTATTTCAAATTTACATTCCTAATTTTGTTCGTCGCAATTTTCGATTTTTTTGTGCTTTCCGCTGATCATCCTGTGCCCGGAATTGCTTTTGTGAGCGGCCGAATTTGTCGTGGTTCTGCTAGCGCCGAAACTATTCGTGTTGCATTGAAGTCCTTTCAATATCAGCCCGCTGAGAAATGGGTCTCTCGATTACATGATCCATTTCCTTTTTTTAGCCAAAAATGGTTTGATGGTCCGAGAAGTTGGAGTGAAACTTCATTAAGAAAGAAACTGTATGAATTTCAGCACAGTTGACATGCAACACATCGTCGAGTTTTCAATGCCTCATAACTTCTAATGTGTGAGCAACGTGAGGAACCTAAAGTTGAAGCTTCATTTCNAGTGATGCGGCTGTTCACGATGTGACCTGAGTCCCATGAATGTGTAATGGATACGACAATTTAGGCTTAATTTCAGTCAAGTGAATGTTCCGTCCGGTCCGTCTGCCTCTCGAGATGGTGAAATGTTTCAAGGGCTTGGCACTGCTAAGTGGTAGTATTCTGTTCTAAATGTGGTACTAAAATTCTTCCTAAGTGGGTTTAAAAGTTTCTTTGTTCCAGAGTACATGTAAAGTATCTGCTCAAGCCTGTCTCATAATGGTTGTGAAATCCTCAATTCTCTATAAGAATCGTCAATATTAAACTTTGTTCTCATGATAACATAAGCATTTTATGAGCACTCCATCACTCCGTGGAAGTTCAAGAGATCTTCTCTCAATATATTCTTAGGTTTATAATGAACTACCCTAAATTCCTATGTTACAACTCCCTACCTACATATATAGTGTCAGAAATTTTATTGGTTCATCATTGTCGCGTTTTACAAGTATCTTTTTCATCTCGCATACTTCAAGTTAACTCACTAGTCTTAGCCAACACCATCCTAATGTTAGAAGTTAACTGTTAATTTTAACTTTAATAGATGTGGATATAATGAATGACTTTAATGCAACAGACTATGCTCCATTACTTTTCATAGATATACCGCAGGTAAATTATGCGCTGTGAAAATACGGTTTTCTGGATCTATTCGGCCATACTGCATCGTTCACTGAGTTCAATTCCATTATGAATAATCCCATTATGTATGCGTATGTGAGTGAGGCAACCGCTACACACCTGTCCTTAGTCTACGATACTTCATTCGAAAGTTTAACTTACTCTGATTTACAGCTATTTCAATCAATGGGTTGACAATAATAAAATATCGAATAACAACAACGATTGTTTTTGTACCAAATGCTGTATAACGAAACGTAGCCTATAATTACAGGCTCTACACTTCAACATACGTAGCATTAGTTTTATACAAGAAGAACGCATTCATGTAACCCAGCTGCATAGTTAACCGATCTATTCAGCTGAAATAACACTTTATTGTGGAGAGTAAACTCGAAACTCTCCTTCAGCGCCAGATCCCATAGCCTTTAACCTTGCACGCCTGCACATGCCTTCTTCCGCTGCAGTACTGATCTGACGAGTAAAGAATGAAGAACCTATGTGTGCTAAGATTTTACTGGGTATACCCAAATGTATTTTCTTGATGATTCGCCCCGTATGGGAAACTTTTTCCTTTGAGAAAAAATTTATGAAGTCACAAACAGAAATGTTTCTCAGTGCTGTCTCCCAGGAAGTTTATTTTCAGCGCCCAGAATCGCAAGCTCTCTTTGTACTACAGTCTGATTTTCCTGTGGAATACCTTGAATTATAGGAGTCTTAGTCGGCACACTGCAACGTTCCCCACAAAATCTTCAGGAAACCAAATCATGGAAGTCACAGCATAGCTGCATTTCCTCTTCGTCATTTCAAACACAAAATCCCACTAAAATAACTTTTTCTTCTAAAGTATTTCAAGTGCGTGTCCAATCAGTTTTCTGCCTCATTTCAGGAGGAAATAGGACGAAAAAGTGCACCGCAGTGCTTCCAGCGGAAGCCTTAAGCTGCTAAGGAAAACTTAGTGGGTAACTTAAGGGTCAGTCGGCAACGCTCGGGCTTTCGAGATAATAGGAACGCTAAGATATCATCTCCCTTGCTTTTATGGCACCAGCTTTTTGAATTAATTTTAGCCGTACATTAGAAGTTGTGTAGTTCAGTGTTTTATTTTGGCAAAGGTTGATGCTTAAACTTTCACACTGGAGTGTGAATTCTTAAATATGTTTGTGTAAACGAGCAAACCCTGGGATTTGTATCGTAAATGTGGCAAGTATCGAACTTTCATCACGCGATAGCAGTATTTTCTTCCGGTTCACCCTCAGGAGGATGGAATATACATTTTTGTAATTTAAGTTATCATGAAAACAAAAGAGACGCAGACTCTACCATAGATCTGGCTTTTAAATTTAGAGCTATGAGTGGAGTATGTTATTTGCAGTGAGAGTGGCGTTTGGGTTTCCTCTTTCTTTCGAGTCCAACGAAATTGTTGCGAGTAAAGGCCGGTGTGCATCAGTGACCTTCGCTGCTACATTATGTAACTTCTGTCGAACGCGGAACCTTCGAATTTTTTTTTAATGACTAAATTACAATAGAGCGAGGACATTACTTCATGTTCAGATCTTGACCCATTTTAATACAATCTTTACTCTTAGGTTTCGAAAGACCTAACAAACTTACGCAAGTAGAACTAAACAAAGGTAAAATGAATTAATATCCAGATATATTTTACCCCAGATTTCATAGGCATATAGTAGGACATATAAAATCGAGACGCTAAACCAGATTCGAAAACCTGACTAGAGAAAAAATAATTGCAATTACAGTGTTGGGCTGCTTTTTAATCTGATAATTTTCGTAGAATATATTTATCAGAGCATCCATTGACCATCCCTGATCCATGAAGTCATGTTGGACACCGGATGCTCTATGAGGTGGAAACCTCATATCTAAATTATGAATATCGTTACTGGTAATGCGGTGCGAGCTTTCTAATACAAAAGCGTTGTAAACAAGTGTAATTATAGTTACGGGAAAATGCTAATAACATATCCCCACTGTTAAAATTCAGTCTTAGATTTTGCCTCTTTCAATTCGAGGTGGGTATTTTTTCAGTAAATTATAGATTCAGGAAAATGCTTACAATCCACCACCACTGGTAAAACTCAATCTTTCTCATTTTTTTATATTTTTCATTTTTACAAGTAAATTAGATTCAAGAAGATGCTAACAATCCTTAACCACTGCCAAAATTCAGCATTTATAATTTTTTCCGTTTGTTTGCATTTCTCATTCCACATTACGTTCCACATCCGTGAAAAGATACAAATTTTCTAAGATTCAGGAAAATGCTTACAATCCATCCATCACCTCTCGCAAAACTCGATCTTTTTAACCCTTTTTACTTTGTTAGCACTTTTAGGAATAAATTCCGGTTGAGGAAAGTATCAACAATCCATCACCAGGACCAGGGTCACCTCTGTGCCCCCCACGCGACCGGCCAGTTCAGTTTCCCCGTGCCTCTGTTTTACGGGATGCCAAGGGAGAGAGCGCTGGTCCGGGCCTGTGCAGAGCCATCTGGCGGCGACGTTTGTTTCATAATTTAGAGGAGAAGTTGCAAGGTTTGCCTACAACGTAGAGCGTGCAAGTTTGGTCGGGGCACAACTTGCGCTCCCCTTGTTAATGCGACTTATGAATCAAATGTGACACACTGCCTGCTGCACGAGCTGAGGGAGCTTTGATGGAGACCTACTGTCGAACAGATGATTTGTGACCGTCCATCGCACTTGGCAAGGGACTGAGAAATTTAAATCGGATTCTTCATTAGATGCTCGAAACGAACTTTTCACTTGTGTAGTTCCAGGTTTCTTGTGGAAGTGAAGCTGAAACGCAAAAGAGGGCGCAGAAAATTACCATTTGAAAGATAAAAATGTACATATGATCGCCTTGATGTTGTTTTGGGCGATTCTGAGAGATTTGAAATGAAATGGTTAGTCGGAGAAATGAAATAAATGAATTTTTGTGAAACATTGGTATAGAATATTATCTTTTATGTTTAGTACACAAGTATCATACCATTTTTGAGGTACGTGTACAGTGTACAAAGAACTCGGGCATTCTTATTTTACAGAAAGTACAGGATGGGCCATAAGTAAGGTACCCTTACCCACGACGGTAGCACTGATACACTGAAAAAGCTCTGCGCTTACACTGGTACTAGTGGTATAATAATTTTGATAGAGGGTCATTTTGAAAAGGCTGCTGATTTTCAGATAAATCGTGTAGACGAGAAAATAGTCCTAAATTCTCCATCCTAAATTTCCGTGATGCTCAATCACGGAGTCGATGGAACTATTGCTGCTGCACCTGCAGAAATATCTTCTATTCGATAGAACGCAAGCTCAGGCTCAGGTTTTCGGCGGTTTTGCCGTCACTATTTCGAAGCCAATGCAAATGGAGCTATCGGTAGGGCTTGAGACAGACATTGATTTCCTTAAATTCGACACTGTGAATATTTAAGTGTCATAAGTGTCGGATGGAGAAAATTACGTTCGTTATGTTTGAAAGTGAACTTAAATTAATTAATTTCAAATATCTGTCCCATTACTTGAGTCATCGTAAATCACAGTGGGTTGAAAAGGAAAATTTTCCTCCGAATATATTTTTCGAAACCAAGTTCCTTCAAACTACGATAATGTACTCATAGAAAGTGCAGTACTTTAACTCACACCTTTTAATTTTTTGAAACCAAAACCACGAAATAATTTATGGAGTTCAATCGATTGTGACGTCGACACGTCGGAAAAAATAATTTTGTTACATCATTGTACTTCAAAATGATGAAATGATTCATGAATTTCAGGTGAGAAGTAAAAGTTTCATTTGTCTATGAGTAGAGTCTTTTGTAAGAAAAAGTGTTATGTTTGAAGGGTTTGAATAATTTCTGACAAATCTCAATCACAGGACGTTGCAATTGGTGACCAAATATCGGACCTACAGTTCATGGCATCAGACATGGGGTACCACAAGGATCTGTCCCAGTGGGTCCTAGTTCATCAATTACATTAAAATTATTACAGTTTATTGATATGAACTGTAAAACAAATCGATGGAAGAGAGTGTGATATTATTGTATATCAACTGTTTACCGAAAACAAGCCTGGTCTTTAATGTACAATATTGACTTTTCCAAGTCCACAATGCTCATCAAACTCACGATATTTGATGTCTAGTGCTGCCCCTTTTCTATTCGTAGATACCAAGTTAATTAGTAATTTTAAATAGAACGCAGGATAAATAATTGAAAAATAAACCCGAAAAATGAATTGGACAAAGCGAACCAGATCAATCATGGTCCCATTTGTTATCTACGAGTGAAGAAAATCAACCGTTAAAAGATCAATATTTCTCCTTTTCTTTAAAACGATACATGGATATTGGTAAACTTGTATTATAATTCAATTGCTGGCATGTTTTTAAACCTCTTTTTTTCTGAGACTCAATATTTGTACATATTTATTTACAGCTTATACGTGCCCGAGAACTTAAGCATATATTTTTTTAATGGCTGCTCAAAAGTTATCGTATTTAAGTACGCCTAACTGGTAGTTAAACTAACACCAATTTATCATCTCAACCCTCACTGAGTCACTTGCGTTGCCGAAGTGAGATTGTATAGCTACAGAGACGGACCAAATTGTTACGACTGTGTGAAAGATTTTGCCGACAGCCTTTGGACAGAAAGTTCTGAGGTAGCTGACCGCTGCTTAGGATTTAGTTGGCGCCAGAATTACTGGTAGTTGATAAAAATCGCCTCCACCACACCTTCACCCCCATTTAATTACAGGGTCACAGAATTCCAGGTGGAGAGGAATAGTTAATATTTGGCGTGCGAAGAACACCGATGAAATCCTTCAAGTAAAGGAAAGGTATTTCTGATACGGTTTGAATTCTCTTATGTTGGGATTCAGAACAAGTTTAAAAAATATTAGCCTCTCGAAAAAAAACATGAATGTCGTTTTTTGGATTCCAACGGAAATATCAATCTCAAAAGCAAAAAGTTACGTGTACGCGCGTCTCTTGCGGACGTCATCTTAAAAATTATTTCTCCTGCAAGAAAAATGGCTGCTCGATGAGCGCATGCTTTGTATAGGCATGAGGCTCAGTGAAACGTATCATTACCCCTCGTTCAGAGAGCTGATTTCAACTGGTACAAAGTCTCCATAAAGAATCCTTCCTCGTCTCATTTCCTGGAACAGAATCCAATGCAATAATGAAAGCGAGTCTTTGAAGTCTCAAAGCATCGAGCCACTTTTCATAGCTCTATATACCGAGTGCTCCAAATGCCCTCACGTGGAATTACAAATTTGCTCAATCTGAATCTTATCCTTTAAACCAATCCTCAATAGGAAATTTATTTCAGATCGAATCGTTTTCCATTTGGGTTAGCACAAGGCGCTCCATTTCACGAGGAGGATCTCAGAATCGAAGGTTAGCTCGTATAAAATTATACCATCATTTTGATGGTCGAGTAAATCGCAATACCTGCCACCCTGGACCAATTTCTTCTCGAGCGCACGATCTTTCGATTCGGCTTTGCCGCTCCCGAATAGGGGTCAATTCCAAGAAAATTTTATAAACAAGCCGTGGTCAGTTCGGTTCCTCGCGACTTCTGAGCACGTAGCCCAATTGACTTTAAAGCCTCCTTTTCCAGGGCGCTTCTCAGGCCCCGCCAGTGAGGGCAACGCGCACCAGGGAAGAGGGTCGTCAAATGTGGCCCGCGGTCGTCGGACATCACGAACCAGAGTGTGGAGATGCTGACAACTGTTTCTTGAAATATATCATTGGTTTTCTCACTAAAAACGTACCATCTCGTACGTGAGGTATGTAGAACACGGCGTGATTCAAATGGCTACCCACTAGGCGTCATAAGCATAAAGACAAAATGAAAAGAAACCAGAAACCGACCTATTAGTACTAAACATAAAGACTCGCGAACCATAGAAATTGTGGGCGGTTTTTCTTGACACACTGTATATGTACATAGACACGAATGTCAATCTCACAAGCAGATGTTCAGGTTCCAAATTTGTTGATCGTGAAGATGAAATGTACTTAACTATCTAGGTTGAAACAATATCGATATCATGATCATTTCATTAATTCAAGAAATATCGTAAAACGAATGGACGTTTTCCGTTGGATTATTTCACAAAAATGAAACTTACTGCTTATTTTTCCCCACTAACGTTGGACTGATCAGTGCCAGTGAGGACCCAATTAAGACCCCGTGGAACCAATGAAGAACTGAATTTCAACACTAATATAAAAAATTCATATGAAGATAAATTAGTTCACAGAATTTCTTACCGGCTTTCTGATACATAAATTGTATGAAATGGCTGCAGTTTACTTTGTGAATTGGCATATTTCACAATTCGCTACACGCAGCCGCTGTCTTTTATGCTTGACAGGCGCTGCATGGTACCACTCTGGGGTCGCCGCTGGCAGCTTCGTGGATGGGAATGGTTCAAGATTTGCGAGAATATTTTCTTAGATTGCAGACAATTATATGATACAAATATCCACTACGCAGAGCCTTGAACTTGGATGTAGAGCAAAATGTCTCGAACGCACATCTGCTTGGGAAGATACGAAAAATTTCAAGTCGCTTCCAAGCACGTAACGTTTTATGCCGTTTTTATGACGTTTCTACACCGTGCGTAAACTTTCGAGCATGAAGACAACATTCATACAGGAATGAAAAGAACAACGAAGAATACATACACAGAGAAATGTAATGTTCAATTAAGACTACATATATACGTAATGAAGACCACACACAAACAGAAATATAATGTAGAATAAAGACTACGTACGTGTACGATGGAGACGAAATTCACACAATAATACAATATACATACAATGATGACTCCATACATATGAATTGAAAACTATCTACTATCTATGTACATACTTGCAACAGCCTGAGACCCCGCATCGCTTCGCACAACCTTACCTTTTACTCTCATAAACTCGCCGGCAACATTCAATGAATTTCTTTGAGAAACCTTAGGCTGCTCCGAGCACATGGCCTGTATTTATCGATATTACTGGCTCGTCCCAGGCTCCACTCCGGCTGAGAGCCTCGCCGACCTATCTCCTTAAGTTACATGTGTGCTGTGCAGCTGGCTCTTTTTCTCGCCCCTACGCTGTGCTTTTCGCTGTTTTTATAGCGCGTAGGCTGTACTTTGGGCTGTTTTTCTCGCCCCTACGCTTTGCTTTTCGCTGCTTTTCTAATGAATAACTGTGTTATGACTGTTTACCCAACAGATAAACTCTGTTTTTGGCTGTTTTTGTAACTTGAAAGCCGAGCATCATGCTGCTTTTCTGGCACGTAAGCTGAGCTTTCGGCTCCTTTCCTAGCACATAAACTGTATTTTTGGCTTTTTTTAGCAATTGACCTGTGCTTTCGGCTGTTTTTCTAGCACATAAACCGCGCTTTTGGCTGTCGCGGGATCAGCATTTTACAATGGGAAGTTTGCAGATAGTGAAATGCACGCAAACCTTGAGCATTCGGTGCATGACTTGAGAAATAATTCTGTGCGATACGTAAGATACAGAAGACACATTGATGCATATAACTGTTAGGAATGTATATTTCATGCACACTCTTACAACTGCTAGAAGTGAGTAAATCAGATGGACGACTGACGCGGCGGCATAAATTTCAGATATGCCTAAGTTAGTCGAAGAAATGGAAATGAATTGAGGTTCGCATCGAGCAATTTCCCCAAGCCCTCATTTCCCGGATTCCTCATTTCCCCGAGTCCTCATTTCCCCGAGTCCTCATTTCCCCTAGTCCTCATTTCCCCAAGTCCTCATTTCCCCGAGTTCTCAT
Source organism: Orchestia grillus (assembly GCA_014899125.1). Taxonomy (NCBI): domain Eukaryota; kingdom Metazoa; phylum Arthropoda; class Malacostraca; order Amphipoda; family Talitridae; genus Orchestia; species Orchestia grillus. The sequence goes on along the minus strand of VOMN01023117.1, from coordinate 3,528 downwards.
ATATTGAAGGTTTTTGCTCATTTCAATATCTGCAACCTTTCCGTTATAAAACATTAATGTGTCTCAATCGTCAGAAAGGGTAGTGCTAATATGAAAAAATAAATACAGTATTCTACTGCAAGTCTTCAATGAGAGTCTCTCTCTTGTATCAAATGTTGTACCTAACTGCCCGTACAAATATACCATCACTAATGACTGTTTCTTGTTGTCAATTAAAATGTGATGTCACAAAAGACTGCAGTCTTATAGGATCTCGTTGCTTGTTAAAACATGACGTAACAAATACAGTACCAGTTTTTCAGTGGAGATATGACTTCCGCGAGGTCTTGATCCAGGTTCAAATATTACATAATATATGCAGGATGACTATGCCAATTGGAATGGGACTTTTACAAGATCTTGATGACAATTCGAATATTATATCACAAATACCACATAACATTCCCAGTTGAGATATGGCTTCCATGAGATTTTACAGCCAGTTCAAAGATGAAGAAGAGCTCGGACTTTGCATTCACCCAGCCCAACATGGCCGACCATCGCCAAATCAGCCCACCGAGACACACGAAATATCTCACAGGATATTACACGACTACGCTGCTGCCCATTTTCACGACTGCATAAAATTGGCCGGCCCAAGTGAGAAGGAGCCTCTTGGGGATGTGTTGAATCTCCACGAGGTTGTAGCTGAGGTGGAAGGCATCATCTGAGTTTATGGGAGAGTACTCTGTCCTTTGGAATGTTCCTTTAGTGTGGTGCTATGTTTCATGAACGGCTCAAAACATAGACGAAGCATCATCACGTTAGTTTATAGAGAGGCAATTTTTGAACAGGGATGTTCAGTCGGTGATGCACTGTATGTTTCATCAAAGGTTCGAGATGCTAAAAAGGTATCCCGCATATATACAGAGAAGGACTCTTAGCCTTAGAATTTTCAGTTTGTGTTGTATTGCATTCCTTCAAAAATCATTGCTTTGGAAAATTCCGTTTGCATTATGCTACATTTCATCAAAGATTCTAGACGCTAACAAGGTAACATTGCGTTCATGGAAAAATAAACTATACTTTTGAATATTCATTCCATGTTGCGCTACATTTCCTCGCGTATTCAAGATACCAGCATCTTTGAAAACTTCCCAATTCACGTTTTTTTTACTGAATATTTCGGGCACTGCGACCGCAGCTGCTGCCCTGTACCTGCCCCAGTCCCGGCCACGACAGGCTCATGCGGTTGTCGACCCACAAACTCACTGCGATTGTACTGATCAAAGATCACTGATCGTGGTGCACCGATCCAGGTTTGTTGTCCACAAATGTTTGTTTTCGAAGGGATTCAGGAGCTTTAGTTTTTCCGCAAATAGGAAGTGCAGTCGCCAGGTAACTGTTTGAATTGCGGTTGGTTGGGACTACCAAAAATGTGCAAATTCTAGGGTTAACTAGGTGTGATTTTGCTCTTCTCCGTTGGTTAAGATTGTAGAATGAAAACTGATGAGCGAAGAATGATTGTTTTTGAGTCTGCATTTATTCTGGGAACGCATATCAAAGTACGAAAATATTTCATAGTACATGAGTGGTTGTGAAATCATGGCAGGGAGTTACGTGTGGCATAATATACATACACTATCGTCTTCAAAGTTACCTGGCTTTCTCCTTGCAGGGCTATGCTACGAAGACACCAACGTACAAGGGTGAGACTTCGATTCATTATCATGGCCAAAATTGATTGAAAATCCCACGAATTCGAAAACTACTAAGAACTCACAAGCTAAGCGTCTTTAACTCGAAGTGAAGTTTGTACAAATAATATAAAGTAAATATATTTCCCCTGATGTGACCGATTTTTTCATATTTAAATTTTTTTTTCCTATATTCAAGCATTTCAAGCTTCTTCTTCTGAGCTAACAAACGTTTTAGTAGGAAAATTCAGTGAAACAATAAATTACCCTTACTCAGTTTATTGCGGTTCTTCTCGAATTACCTGTTGCGGCGGAATGGCTTTTTTCAATGCGCCGCGCACCGGTGATATTTTGTAGTAATGTTTATACACTGAAAAGGCCTTCAACCGTGCCCTAGATGTCTTATCCCCCAATATTGTCGAATAATAATAAAAATTCCAAATTATTATATCCGTTCGTAGATGTGATACGAGGTTTAAAGTTATAGGTCCTGCGATGTGAATTGCTTTTGGTAAATTGCGGTTGCTCTGAATGAAGACGAGGGTAATGTTACTCGAAACTCGGTATAATTTTTTATTTGTTGAATATAAATCTCAGGAGACATTCGAAATTAAATTTCCTATAAACTAAGAACCCTCAAACTACATGATAATTTTCCTATGAGAGCCCTACAATCATTTGTGATACGTACCGAGCATGAAGAGACCGATCACGATTCGTATATTTTCGCAATTGAGAAACCTCATCTAATTTTAGAGAATTTTCTTTCTTGATTAGTTTCATGAGCATCCGATTGAGAAGTATCGTGAAGCTTGGGGAATTTTAGAGAATTTTTAGTTGCATTTTGAGTATCCAGGATACAAACCCAACGAGGTGACTGCTTAAAATCTTTGTTTCTTATTTATTAAAATAAGTGACGCCCAGGATCCATATTATGAGGAGAGGGACATAGAAAGCTTGGAAAAATATACCTAAAAGAACCCAGTTGATGTTTCAAAAACTCTCCTCATCTTTGTTTCTGTTGAGTGCTTTTTTATCTGCTCAACCGATCCCAGAGATAAGAAACTCGCCGTGGCAAATGAAGGTGCCAATCACTGTACAGACTGTCACTTATACTTTAAAAAAACTTACTTTTATTCCCCGTGTCAAAACGCGTTTGGTTAACATGACTTACGCACTGCATGGAGGCTCGAAGTCATCTGGGAGTTTTTTTTACTGAAGTGCGTGGGGTTGCTGTGGTGTGCGGCATTGAGTTGTTTGCGGACGGTATCAGGCGGCGACATTCTGGTGCTGAACCTCACAAAACTGACCATCGATAGAACCTTAAAATACCTGTGATGGAAAAATAAGCTTTAGAGTAAACAAAAGTGGCTCAACAGTAAAGGTTTTAGGACTGAGAAGAACGATAATTCTTTTAATTTGCTTTAAAAACAAGATTGGCTCAGATCTATTTATTTTATACAGAGTCAGCCACGAGAGGCATTGACGTACCCGGAGAAATAGACTTATTGTGTTATGTTGTCTGTGACTTTAGGTGTTTTTAAGTGTTAAATTTTATGATCTATACATTTCCTTTAAATCCGCATGTAAATAGGACAAGTGCCAAAATACTTATATAGAAAGTGAGAAAGCGAAGCACTCAAATGATATATACTGCACAAAAATATACAAAAATATGGCAAGCTTATAAATTAGCGCTTTATTTTATGAGTAAAACAAATTATTTTTGCATCAAAGAAATTAGTCAGGAGAAAATTCCCGGGTTCGAGATTTTTCGGTCCGTAATCAGTGAGTCAGTGCCAGAGTAGGCGGTTGGATTCGTATGAACGTAGTGAATTCAAACAAAATGCAA
>VOMN01023116.1:0-10280 GCA_014899125.1 Orchestia grillus | reverse complement strand
TGAGCCTGCAGACACTGGGCCTGCAGACACTGGGCCTGCAGACACTGAGCCTGCAGACACTTAGCGTACGTGGATAGACTGTATCCATCTGATATCACGCTTACTAGGCACGATTCCAAGAATTCTGAAATATGGAAATCACAGAAATAAACATTCGAAGGGTATCAGGAAAATTCTGTGCATGGGGAATGTTCGCAAAATGCAAAATAACGTCATAACTGGCCGTAAAATAATTGTGGGTGGTAATGCAAAAATTTCTTGAACAAACGAGAAATAATCCTGGATGCTAAAAATTTTGTGCGCCGTTGTGAGATAACTTGAAATTTAGACGAGTTGTAATTATCTTGCCAATCTTTAATAAAATCAGTTTGAAAGGAGTATCTTCTTCCTTAACTTTCGGCTATCCGTACTAGTAATAGTAATAGTGATATAGTAATAGTAACAGTAGTATCAGTAGTAGTAGTATTAGTAGTAGTAAGAAGAGCAACGCTTCAGTAGCTCGGACTATCTCGCGCCGAAAGAGAGAGGATCATTTAGTATTAACTTTGGGGAACAGGGAATTTATGCACAAGGTGTGTCCCCACCCAGGATCTCCTGCTCATAGAAACAGTAAGTTAAGAAATGAGAGAAAAAATAGTCCGCGGAAGGAGGCACGGAAATGGATAGAAGCAAAAATGGTCAAGAAAGACGGTCACTCCGAAGGCTCAGCCAGAGCAGAGGTGACCCAACAGTGCTCCTTGGGGGACACCAGGCCCTTAGCTTAAGACGGGCAAACCTAACTGACCAGACTCTATTCCTTATGGCCTAACCTACATCACTGAGGAGTCGGTTGGCCGTGCATGACTCTACATTAACGTCTGTGGGCTTCCGGATTCAATTATCCAAAATCGATCATTATAATTTTCAGATTAATACCATCTATAAAGGGTGAGCTATAATACAAAAAGGGTCCAGATTTTGTAATACTATTGCTCATTAAGTACTGATCGTAAAAACCTCGGATTGGTAACATTTTAAACGTTTAATTGTTTACTTATATCAGTTAAAAAATATTTTGGTTCAAGGGAATAATTTAAGTTCACTTGCTCTAAAAATACGTGTATTTTTTGCCCATAGTGCAAGATAACCCATGTTGTATTGTCTAATTTAAATCATAAACAAATTTTATTTATTTTTATATCTCTGTCGAGTCTCTGGTTTATGAAAATGCGTGGATGAATGTCACAGAACTAATGGCGCACGGAACCGTTCAAACGCAGTATTGAGAGAGCGTGTCATTGGAGTTGGGCATTGGGTGAAATGGCCACCACGCAGTCCCGATCTGACTCCATGCGATTGTTTTCATTGGGTAAATTTGAATATAAATTTAACGATCAATCTCCAATGAACTAGCAAAATTTATGTGACTGCATCAACCAGGAATACAAACGTACTTAGAAGCAACTAATAAATAACTGAAAAGTCAATGAGAGAAATGAGAGTCCGATGTCAAAAATGGTCTGAAAACAACGGTGGCCATTGGTTGGAATAGAAACATGAATATGGACTGAAATGGAAACTTGTTTTCATCAATATTATTGAACATTTTAGTTTGAAAATTCTCAAGATTTATTTTCTTCCTAGTTTAATACTTGGTGTAATTATAGCAAATAAACTTGGCGATTACGCTGTTAACGGTCCGCTTCCACAATTGGCAAAAAAAAAAATTGTGTAAAAGTTCCTTCAATTCCTGTTAAAGAAAAAGTTTAGGTTTTTATCCGCTATAATAAGGCAAAATAATGTTTAAGATAAAACCACGCCGAGCCCTCTACGAAAAATAATAACCAAGTAATTAGTATTTACAAATCTTGACACTTCTTTGGGGCTTACCCTGTAGATCGTTTAACATTAGCTTCAATTTCAAGCAGTATCTGTCGAGGTCACAAGCCCGGTAAATATATTTGAACGATTCAGATTCAGTGTTTACCATTTTTAAGAAATTATTTTGCCGGTCATGAGTCCCCACACTACTTCCTCTGTCTAGCCGAGTAATTAACGTATCCCCATTTGTCCCAAGTCCCTTCGGAGTAGCAACGGTGGAACGATGGCGCGTCAACGGGTTGCTACAAAGCGAGTGAAAAGACGAAAAAGCAATGTTTTTATCATAGCATGAATTCAGTTAATGGAGTCTACACCTTCGTTGAAAGTTGAGCGATCCTTCAGTACAGTGAAAAAATCTTCAGAAGCATGAAAATGACATCACCACAGCTTAACTTAATTGAGTTATGAAGCAGAATTATAGACCTAACTAAACTTAGCAAGCGCTTTTTTATTTGTGTTCAAGCAATTATACCACCACGTTAAAAATAAAAGACAGAAATAACAGCCCAATTTCAGCGATCACAGCACGACACACATCATGCCGCACGGCTGGACCTCAGCCACTGGGAATGCTATCCCAGGCAGAGGCCAACGGAAGATATTATTTGAAATTACCAATCCTCCTCAAAAAACTATCCAGGCTTGGTTTAGTTAGGCAAACGGATGCGCTGAAATCGGATGGTGTTATTTTCATATGTTACGTGTTATGATATTTAGTAATTTGTTATGTATGATGTATGACCCAATCGGATTTTAACGTCTCATGCTTAATTTGGAGGAACAATTAATTGCAAGAAGGTTTCCCATCGAAAGACGCTGAGAGGAGTTTACTTAAATGTGAAACACACGTGATTGGGCGTGTAGAAGATGTATCATCTTTCACATCATTAATAAAACTAGCAAGTAAGGCTAACAAATAAACTAATTATTTTACCAGAGTAAAGCTACAAATTTGATAAGCACAAGAGATAGGTCGAGAAGCAAAAATTTCATTAAAATTAAGCGTCTTAATAACTGTAATTCATATTCTTGATACAGGTTTCTACACATAAATCTTGATGAATTACGGACCAAACAGAACAAGTATTTCAGCATCAAAAATACGTGACTCCTTGACTCTGTGAGGGCTACAGGGGCACCTCAGTATCAGCAGTTTTTGCTTGATGCGGTAACCCTGCCAAATTGTGAACATATCTGGGAAACAATTTATGTACTCTGGACTTAAGGTATTTAAGGCCTGATCACCATTACCGCTTATAAACACCGTGCTACCAATGCCTTTAAATACTCACGCTGCAAGCCAGAATCTTCCCGATCAACTTTGTACTTTTCAGGCACAACTCTGAGGCTGGTTATATGTTGTACCTTGGATCCTACGTACCTCAACCTAATATGATTTGAGTTCTCTCAGCAAGATTTTCAGGAACCAACTCCTGGTACTTGGCTCAACTTACAATAAACTACTTCTGTATACTTCAGGAAACTGTAAGTCGTACTTCTGGTACTACTTTCAGAAAACCTCTACTGGTAGTTTAAAGAAGGTAGTTTAAAGTCGTAGACCTAAGAAAGACCACAATCTTTGATGTACCAATAATTGGTACCAAGAATCTCAGCTCAGAGGGCTATAATCACAACTGGGTCCGAGGTACATCGGGTTCAAGCAAGGCACGATAGGTTCTCGCGCACACAAAAATTTTAAAGTGGAACGATTACAACATTATTAACATGATTCAAAAGTTTTCAGGGGTTCGCTCGAGACTTTTCTGCAATCGTTCTGACGGGAATATGGTGCGCGTTATCATGTGTCCCAGCACCGGACTCTGTGTTCGGACATCTTATGTCCGAAGTAAAAATTTTGTCCGCCTGTAGAGAAGGACTCCTGACGGCCGCCAGCAGCACGCACAGGCCGGACACGGAGGCATGCGGCTGGACAGAACTTCCTGATCAGGGGGACGGAATGGAGGAGTCCTGCTCATGGCTCCACACTGTTATATGTACTACAATAAAGGGCGGGTAACGCACATTATGAGATATTTCGAATTCATTGAATTCATTTGTTTAGAATAAACCACAAAAAGAAACAACTTATTTTTAAAATAAACGAAAGATTACGTAAGCAGTCGGTCTTGTTTGATGTACCTTTGTGAATTTTCTCCCTTGTTTTGAACGAAACAATGTGAATTCACGACTAAACTTGATTACTTTTCATGTCCTTCAGGAATGACAGGGGTCCTTACAGGGTTAAACTCATATTTACGATTATTTCGCTCATTTCCTCAGCAAACTATTTCAACGAAGGAAATCGAACTCCTGGCATTGCTCAAGCATGTCATCCCTCTAAGAAGATTCTTCTTATCATTCCAGTATCACGAGGACTGCCAAGAGTCAGCAGGTAGTGAGGGCAGCCAAGAGTCAGCAGGTAGTGAGGGCAGCCAAGTGTCAGCAGGTAGTGAGGGCAGCCAAGTGTCAGCAGGTAGTGAGGGCAGCCAAGTGTCAGCAGGTAGTGAGGGCAGCCAAGTGTCAGCAGGTAGTGAGGGCAGCCAAGTGTCAGCAGGTAGTGAGGGCAGCCAAGTGTCAGCAGGTAGTGAGGGCAGCCAAGTGTCAGCAGGTAGTGAGGGCAGCCAAGTGTCAGCAGGCAGTGAGGGCAGCCAAGTGTCAGCAGGTAGTGAGGGCAGTTAAGTGTCAGCAGGTAGTGTCAGCTGCAGCAATAAGTCCGTGCATCATTTAACCTAGTCACAATCTTGATCTTCTAATATTCAAATCAGAAGCATAAGTGAATTCAACGGCGGTATTTCAACGCGAGATAATTTGTTTAGCCTGTTCGCAAGTGTTATGAATTTTCAAGGAAGAGAATTTCGCTTGCCTGCTCCAAGAGTACCCCTTCAGAGTTTGAGCATTACGCGTATTACAAGTTTACTTCATTATACTGATGAACTTGAAAGATTTAGTTAAAATTTCAAACTTCGTTATACTTAAAACTCATGTTTCAAGCTTTCATAACATTTTCAAACTTGTGTACTGTATTTCTCTCCCGTAATCGACAGCCTTCAGTCATTCTCAAGCTTTTCTTCTTTTCAATTCATTTTTGAATTTAAACATTAAATAGCTTTAGGATTTTGAAACGTCTGGTCCCGCCAAGCGACACCAGGACGACTGCAGCTCCTGCCTCTGAACAGGCCGGTGTGAACAGCTGGCTGGGTCCTGGGGGACGCCTCCACACTGCCACTGCTGCGATAGCTTCTCAATCGAGTCAGGATAGGATCGGCGAGTTTTTCAAGTGGAATTTCATCTGTGAATTTGACTGGGGAATTTGTGAATTGGAATTTCATCAGTGAATTTGATTGGTGAATTTGAATTTCATCAGTGAGTTTGATTGATGAATTTGAATTTCATCAGTGAATTTGATTGATGAATTCGAATTCAACTGGTGAATTCGATCGTGAAAATTTCGCCGTTTGTCAACAGTGGGGCATAAACTTATTCGAGACGTGGAAGCACAGTTTATATCCGTTAATTAAGAGTAATAATTACGATAATGATTAATTTTGCATTTACCTGCCTGAGAACGACATCGCGTACGTCAGTCACGAAATACACGACATTTATGAACGATCTACAAAAAAGCAGCTGCTACGCATTTACACTTGAAAAAAAAAAAGAATCAAGGGCATGCACATGTCATCCATCCTTATCCCATGACGTGAGATCAAGGCGTATCCTCATTGGGTATGATGGACTTGAAAGATAAATACATTTAACTTCGCTTAACCAAAATATACAAAATACAGAAGTCTTGCACCAGACGTATCTGTGAGAGCAAGTGTTATGTCACAGCCAAAACTAGAGGTGAGAGGCCACGGCTGACTCGAACTACAGTTGAGCTTCTCAATAGCGGAATGGTGGAAGGATAGATCATAAGTTAATGGTAATATTCCCCACGAGACAACTATTCTACACTTTCGTCACGTACGCTCTAGTCAATGGAACATGCGTTTCGACCGGCAGATATTGTCCATAGCATCCGATGTCTGTTCATGTGTGGTATCGGTGGGTGAGTTTTTAAATTCATATCACATGGTTACACCCCAGCTGTGCTCGTAGATCGCAGCCCCAGCAATCTCACTTTATAAATTGTTGCCCAGTGTTGTTTGCTTGCTTGGTTGGTCCTTCCGTCCGTCTGTCCTAAACTAATGGCGAGACAGTCAGCTAAGGCAGTCCGTATCAGTGATGCTGAAAATAACGTTGTTTCATTTAAGAGTTAACGTAAATAAGAGGGCATCTTAAGAATTTAACACGGGGTGCGTCCACTGGTGAAGCATATCATGCAACATACCTTCAGGATTCGTGGGTCTCCCTTGGTGGCAGGCTGTTTGGAGGGCAGACGCAGTACCGGTAGTCCGCGGGTTCGAGTCCACGCAATCCGACGTCAGTTCCTGCGAACAGGACCCTGCTTCTTTACGCAAGATGAACGAGGCGGTCGCACTAACTTCCTGCACAGGCGACAAAAAAGTCTCCTTTAGCAGGCATGTGCGTAGTAGAAATGAACAGCTCGATGCGCCCAAACACCGAGGAAATATATAAAATCGATTGAATATGGTGATGGAAATTATTTCAGGATAAAAATCCCACTAACAGGGTCAGCTGCACTATTGTGCTCGGGGTACGCGCGATCTCACAGATCATAAATGAAAGCAGACTAGACGATAGTGCAGACTAGACGATAGTGCAGACTGGGCGCTTTTTCAGACATTCCAGTGTTGGAAACCTTGTGTTGCTGTCGAAAGACCCGAATGAGTGTCGCTGCAGACCGTGTGGTGCTGTCTGCAGAGGAGGTGTGTTTGTGCAGTGTGTTGCTTTTTACAGGACTGGTGTTGTTGCAGACCGTGTGTTGTCTTCTACAGAGGGGGTGTTGCTGCAGACCGTATGATGCTGCAGACTAGGTGTTGCACCGCTCCACGCAGCGTTGCATAATAAAGTTATACCCCCCTGCCTCCTTGTCGTCAAATATGAGTTCATAGCTCTGGAGCCCCTGCAGCGTCTCCCTGCCAGCCCTGCTCCATACGCGCCTGCAGAAGCCGCCCCCCACAGGGAGCTGCGCAGACTAGCAACAGCCTCCTCTTAATTCAAATAAATTAGATTATTGGTCGTAACTTGAACACGGCGCACCGGCTCTACCTAATTGCTGCTCGGCGTGGTGGTGATGGTGGTGAAGGTGGTTGTGGTCGTTGGTGATGCTGAGAGCCGCCACCACCACAGCTAGGTTACCATCACCACCGTGGTGGTAGGTGGGGTACAGAGTTGCTATTGAGAAGCTACGCTATGATTGCCTGCCACAGCTGATGCGGTTGTATATTGACCCTCGTTTTGAACGATAAAATCAGGATTTAAGACTTACAAAGCTGTATTTTCTTCCTTCTTGATGGAAGGGAATGGAAAACATTAAATTGGCTTAGGGATAAGGCGGTGAATGTTAGCTCGATTTGATCGATAAAAAATATTTTATTTAATTACCTGAGTACTAGCTTTCTTATGCCGTCGAAAACGAGTGTAAATCTAAAGTGAAATGCGATTTTCTGAGGTACATTTTTTGTGAAATAAATTAATAATGAACGTGATAAAAAATGTCTATAAAGAACATTGTAATTGGAAAGGTTCGAGTGAACCCATCTTCAGCCAAATTATCTACAAGAATACGCATCTTCATTCTCATATTCACATGGAAGTCAAACGGATGAATGTGAGAGTAAAAAATGCAAAAATTGCAATGCATGACCAGATAAAAACATGAAATTTGTTCATTTTTCATCAGGTCAGGCTTTACAATTTTCTGCATTTCTAATTTTTAACTTTCACTCTCCTCCGTTTGACTTCCATAAGAATATGAAAACGAAGATGCGTATTCTTGCAGATATTTTGGCTGAAGATGGGTCTAGACCCGAATCGTTCCAATTACAATGTTTTTAAGATACTTTGTTCAATCATATTCATAATTAATGTAATTTTATGCATCACTGACACAGACTGCCTTCCCACTGACAAGCGATACTTGCGCTTGAATCTCGACTCGAGAATTTTCTCCTAATGCCTTTAGCTCGCAAATAAATGGACACACACATAAAAACATAAACGTAAACTTGATATAATACTACATAGCATAGACACAGGTTTTATAGAATTATCGCTGTCGCAGCACTGCAGTCTTGCACGCTTGGTTGAGAGACTCTGGGTCTGGTCGGCAGTGCCGCTCTAGAGGCAGCGCGGCTCCGCAGTCATCAGCCAGCGCTCTAGAGGCAGCGCGGCTCCGCAGTCATCAGCCAGCGCTCTAGAGGCAGCGCGGCTCCGCAGACATCAGCCAGCGCTCTAGAGGCAGCGCGGCTCCGCAGACATCAGCCAGCGCTCTAGAGGCAGCGCGGCTCCGCAGACATCAGCCAGCGCTCTAGAGGCAGCGCGGCTCCGCAGACATCAGCCAGCGCTCTAGAGGCAGCGCGGCTCCGCAGACATCAGCCAGCGCTCTAGAGGCAGCGCGGCTCCGCAGACATCAGCCAGCGCTCTAGAGGCAGCGCGGCTCCGCAGACATCAGCCAGCGCAGAGGCAGCGCGGCTCCGCAGTCATCAGCCAGCGCTCTAGAGGCAGCGCGGCTCCGCAGCCATCAGCCAGCGCTCTAGAGGCAGCGCGGCTCCGCAGCCATCAGCCAGCGCCGTAAACGGCGCATTTGGTCATTTGAACTGCCCCTCATGGCGAACGACGTCTGCACCCCGAGAATCTGACGTTTTATATTCCAGCTAAAGCTTTACAGCAGACATTCATGCGTCTTACCCTGCGATCGTGCTTGAAATACCGAGTGTTTGGTGAGAAACAAGAACGGTGATTGTTTCGCTCGGCGGTGCTCGTTAGGAGAAGGAATGAGAGACTATTTTAACACGTGCATTGAGCACGTTTAGAATGGATTTTATAATCCTAAAAGATGCTAAGCGAAACAGTAATGACAGCAGAAAGATATTGGTACCGAATGATCCCTCAATACTGACACGAGTTATAGAGCACGGTAAGATGATGGTATAAGAGAAGTGTTCACCGAAGTTTTTTTGGTCTTACTGAGAAGCGCACTCGAGTTGAATAGTTTTTGCTGCCGGCACCTCGTCTGAGCGGCGGAATCAAGAGAAAAGTTGCAGGAATGTACATAATCCAGGAACGTAATAATAAATACCAGCAGGATCTGTGAGAATTTCACGGAAATTTAGACAAACTTTAGATAAACCAGCCCACGAGAAGTGGTCCTCTGAAGTGTTGGACAGAGGTTAAAGGTTCAGGGCAGAGATAGTCCGGTCTTGGAAGCACATTTCTTCTTGATGATGCGAGTAGTCTGAACTCTATTAGGGAAACTGAAAATATGCCGCGAAGACTGGCGCTTTATAACAAAACATGCAACCCGCATGAAGGATACTTCGCTCGAGACCTGCAATTTCAGTTGAAAAGTGGCGAAGCGTGACGGAACGGTACGTACGTACAAGCGTATTAATATATAGATGAGAATATCAATGAAGTGATGCGGCATTCACACATGAACAATTTTTGAGTCCCAGAATTATGTTTTGCTGCCACGTGGACCATAAATTCAAGCGACCGCTCGAGGGTCACATAGTGCGTTGCTGGACAACACAGCTGTTCAAGACGGCGGTGTTTTGGATACTCAGAACGAACGGGCAGCAACGTACCATTCAGAAAATATCGAGGTCAAAAAGAAGTGCTTGTGCTTTAAAAAAACGAGATACTAGTAAAAGGTATGGAGAGAGGTCTACGAGGATATAAATGACTAATTTTTTGATTGGGGAATGGGATAATGAAATATTATTGAATAATACAGTTACTAATAGCACTTCGAAATAATCTCCGACCGTTTCTTATTGTGTTCTCATTATACCCGGATTCCACTTTGAATTCTTCATCTGAAACGTTTTGTTGATTCACGCGGCTTGTCCGTCGGAATTTTGTCCCATGCTTTCGTTAGGGACACTTTATAATTATCATCGACATTATAATGGCACAGGGCCACGTACAGCATCAAGCTATCAACATTGACCGTATGTTGAAGTCCAGAGGATACAAATCGGGGAAAAAAGGAGGCACATTTCCTTACTCCAGAACAAAAAAATATTGCCTTCACACCACCCCTGAATTTTCTGAACGAGTGCGAGGGACGAATAACGAATTCATCGTTTTCAGTTACGAAGAGCAGGAACCAATTTTTCATCAATGTGTGAACTTGGATTCATTTTCTGGCCCTCTTCAAAGAAAAAGAAGTGGAGACCTGTAAGTTTGGGAGACAACCTCCCAAACCATAGCGAAAGTTTGCTTTACGATGATAAACAATTCTCTATTCTGGTCTGTGAGCCCCATCCATGCCGCTGTGGTCGAATGAT
>VOMN01023113.1:0-27565 GCA_014899125.1 Orchestia grillus | reverse complement strand
ATGTATGGGGATAATGTTGGGGCGATGGTGTAAGGGTGATGCTGTAGGGGTGATGATGTAGAGAAGATGTTATAAGGTTGATGATGTATGGGTGATATTGTAGGGGTAATGATGTATGGGTGATATTGTAGGGGTGATAATGTAGGGGTGATGATGCACGGGTGATGGCGCACCCGCACTACGCAGGGCGTCACACAGGCACCGCGGCTGCGCTCACAGACCTACCGTGTGCAAACAAACTTGCTCTTTAAATCGGCCGTGCCGTAGTCGCGCGCACTGAGCTCTGTTGTGTCAGTTATTGTTCGTTAGTTAGTAGTCATTCTGATAAAAAGTAAGTTCACAGACCCCAGTGAAGGGGACCCAATAAAGGAGACCCAATGAAGGAGACCCAGTGAAGGGGACCCAGTGAAGGAGACCCAATGAAGGAGACCCAGTGAAGGGGACCCAGTGAAGGAGACCCAGTGAAGGGGACCCAATGAAGGAGACCCAGTGAAGGAGACCCAATGAAGGAGGCCCAATGAAGGAAATCCAATAACAACTGTTAGACCCTCTACAGATTTCTGTATTCATCGTTGATGACAATGTGAAGGCTGGCTAGCGGTGACCTTTGGTTACGTCAAATTTCAGGCCAGACTCAGCTTAGAGTCCCAGCGCACATTCTTCTATGAACTGATAGCGAGGTAGTAAAAGAGTGGGTAAGTAATAAATTTTTTAATTATTCGTAAAGTTACGTACTACAGTCATTCACTTGACTTGAGTAGCCATGGATGTTCAGAATTGACGGGAGCAAAGCCCTTTAATGCACAGGAGTACAAGACACTTTTCGAAAGATCGTAACTGGTCCTCGAGTAATGCTCCGTAAGCTTCATATTTCAGCTTACTCTGGCAGCAATGAAATAATGAAGTAAAATGATCGATATTCTCCGAAGATCAACCCAGGAATTTGTCTGAGACACACGATGGAGAGGGAAATGAACCTGCGTACTCAAATCAGTATCTGGCCTGTAAAAGATGAAAGGCATTACAGTCTGTCGCCGTATGGAGGTAGTAGAGGTAGAGCGATGGTCATACGTTAGAGCGCTCTTATACCTCTGTCCAACGCATTTAATTACTTCAGAATTGGTTCCGAGCTCAAAACCTGTCCCTGAAATTCAGAACTTGTCTACGAATAATAACTTGAGAATTTATCCCGAATTTAAAACATGTCCCTTAATTTTATAACTTGCCTCTGAGCTGACGAACTTGTATCCGAACTAAAGAACTTGTCTCCGAACTCGAAAACTCGTCTCCAAGCTTAAGAACTTGTCTCATAACTAAGAATTCGTCTTCGATTTTTGAAAACTTATTTCTGAACCTTAGCACTTATTTCTAAATTTTAGTACCTTTCTTAGAACTTATGAACTTGTCTCCGAATCAGAACTTGTACTTGAACTCGAAAACTGGACTACAACCTGATACAACCGGCGGGGTTTGACAATGGGAGCACAAGAGGTAGTTTGAAAGAATTAACACAAAGTTTAACATCTGCAACAGTGGAAGACTCCTTTATATTAGCTTTGCGTCAATTGATTCTTCGAAATATTCAAGGCTGTCATTGAAAGACATAAGTTAGATGTAACTCCGAGCATCCATAGGTCCAAGTTTCACTCTCGATTTTACAGAATAAGAAAACAGATAATATTTTGGTGGCAGTGCGGAGCGATATCTCACTCTGGCACAATAGCTAGGCAAGAGGCGACCGTTCAGTGTACCGCCCAGTAGCTGGGCATGAGGCGACCGTTCAGTGTACCGCCCAGTAGCTGGGCATGAGGCGACCGTTCAGTGTACCGCCCAGTAGCTGGGCATGAGGCGACCGTTCACTACACAGAACAGGCACAAGAAGTGAGGCACAGAGCGCCGCAGCAGCAGCCAGCTCGCTGCTACCAGACCGTCCATGTTCAGGCACAGTACACACGAGTTCTTCCTCTCACCATATTATGAGTTACATTTTTCTAAAGCATGCCTTAATGTTTACACAGTTTACATTTTCGTTCTAATTTACCTACGGTTTATAGAGTCTGTATCTTTGTTCGCATTTGTTTTCCGTAATGGCTTTTGAGAGCGAAGGCTTCTCATTAAGGATTGTCAATTATTCCAAGATAGGGACTTTTAACTTTCAGACTTGAGTTTTGTTCTACTTACAATCCTGCGCTATCATCCTCGTTCATGGAGCTTCGTGCCACTGTAGGAAGTCAGCATAATCTTAAATTCTTAAAATTTGCTTAAAGGAAGTTGCAAAAGTTAAAAACGATTATGAAGCTTGAATGCAGGTATATACAGGGTGAGACCCAAAATTCATCGACGATCGCAACAGAACTACAATATTTGTAAAAATTTAACTAAGCTTAGAATTTTTTTTATTTTGTTAGGGCAAGAAAGGCTATTTTACAGGTAGAGATGCACGAAGTATCGGCTTAGGAAAACAAGTCTAAAATTATTCGCTAAAATATATTTTTAAAATTTTGAGAGTGAAAGCTGACACTTCGATCGGGGAGGTTCATGAGTCTGTCAGGTATAACTTTCTAGTAAATCTAGCTTATCAAAAGTTTCGTGATACTTATTTCGAAGAAGATGTTAGCATTATATTTAAATAGTTCACTGCATGTTTTGTCGCAACATTTTACTTTTTGAATACATGCAGTGATTGAGCTGTGACGGCTAAAATTATAAGAAACAGCCCTGAATGTGCTTGTCACAACACGGTTGTATGTGTCAGGCTTGCAAGAAACAGTAATCCAAAATATACTTTTAAAATGATCCATTCATGGGAAACTTCAGGATTCATCACATCTGGCACGCTTGCAATAACGGGTTAACAACTCATGTGATGCATGATTTGGAAGTTTTATCAGAACACATGTTCGTTTGTTTCATTTTCGTGAGGTCGTAGCACGAGGGTTGAGGATAGTTTATGTACACGGGCCTCGGAATGGGAAAATTTGGACATGAGTGCCAAAAGAAATTCGTAGGAGTGTCATTGAGACTTGTTGGCGGTGTACTGACAGGAAAACTTGAAGCAAAGACAAGAAGTTAAACGTTTCGAACTTGAGATGCGTCAAAAGTATTGCAAGAGTGGCACAGCTCCATAGAGTAAGAAATGGAGGAGTAGGACGGAAGTAAGTTTTTCTGCTCCCAATTGCTACGAGCTTGAGAATAAAATGAGCGAGTGTATGGAACTGAAAATGGTGAATAACACTGCGAAATTGGATGTGCTGGGAAGGTGTGCTAGTGGAAGACTTTGGGTAAGCATAAATGGAGGAGCCTGTTGAGACAGAGCCAAGTCTGCCCCGAACTCAGAAGCGCAGATGCATCTCATCAAATTTCTAGAAACAAAGCTGAAATGTGGATCTAGTATAGCACCTTAACGCCTCTTTTGAGATGCATGAAATACTGGAGCGGCGTGCACCTATGAGAGCTCATGGACGGAGGGGATTCCTCATCAAAAATACTCCTCGCGCAGGAAAGGACCTCAAATTTTCATCGGCTGCGAGGAAGCTCTGACTTATAATTTGGCTTCTCATTAATAAGGACATACTGTCTGAGTACGTTACATTACTGAGTACATTACATTTTGCACATGCAAAAAAGGCTTCAATTACTTTTTATATCATGAGTACTGACTTTGGCTTTGATCATTATTAATTACTTTCTAATGGATTGCTGCTCGTCCGTGATACCTCTTTTTTTTTCTAACAATGCAACTTCATACTATTTGCTTTTGCTTTTTGAAAATTAGGGTTACACTGAGGTCGTTGTGAACTAGGATCTGACTGCATGTTTCACCTATCAACGGTGTCCTTCGTTCATATTTTTAACTATAGCTTAACAATAATTCTAACACGTGAAGTGTGTACGAGTTGATCGCTATCTTGTCATCCACTGCTTCCTCTTGAGCCTGTTGGTCAATGGTCCATAACGTTGCTTTGGTTTTCGAAGTTCCCGGAGAGACGGTGGGCTCGCCTCCGTCGCCGCGCCGTCACCAGCTCCGACACCGTCTCGAAGAGCGGCCGCTTGTTGGTCTCCGGCAGCAGGAGCAGGAGGCAGCCCGAGCTGAACGCCATGATGCCGTAGAGGAGCAACGTCAGCTCCGGCTGCTCCTCAGGCTGCAACGAATAATTAAAGGTTATGGAAATATTGAATGTCACTGTGCTATTTCAAACCCTCTCTTTTCCATTTGGCCTACAAGATGACCATTAAAAATGTTACCCACCAGTAAGATCTCAATGAATGGCGGCACACAGTAGCCCAAATTGTTCATGAAGAAGCCCACACTGGAGCCAAGAGAGCGCACGGTCGTAGGGAACAATTCGGCCGTCAGCAGCAAAGTCATCTGTAGAGGAAACAAGCTTCAGACATCCTTGAGTAATCGGATACACGCCAGCAAAACGTGCGTCGTAGTACTTGAAAAAACTCGGTGCAAGTTCAGGAAATAGTCACAATATTTCTATTCTAATGCACCTATGCCTATTTATAAGTTGCGTTTTCAAAAGTCTGCAGCAGTGTAAGTCGAAACTACGTGCATTGTTACTCATGTTTCACAAGATCAATACGTCGAGTCGGACGTGGTTGAAATGTACCTGGGACACTCCGACGAGAGTGATGTACGCTACGACCGCGAGCACCACCAGCAGCCACTCTGCGCACACGGGAGAGCAGTTAGCGGGGCATGACTGCTAGGGTACAAGGAGTCTAGTGACTAGTGCTGCTCAGTGTAGTGCCAGGGTACAAGTAGTCTAGTGACTAGTGCTGCTCAGTGTAGTGCTAGGGTACAAGTAGTCTAGTGAGTAACCGACTTATAGCCATAAAATAATAGTTGCATTTTAAACGGCAAAAGTACCAGTTACGAACGTTAATGTCATCTCGATGACGATTGGAGCTGATTGATGGCCACAGAAATAGCAGCCCACGGGTCTCATCACCCAAATATCGCAGTCCCTCACCGATGTCGTAGCGGGCTGCCTTGAGGGCGGCCATGGCGAGCATCATGGCGGCGGTGGTGACGGCGCAGACGCAGCCTACCCTCTTGCGGCCATACCGCCCCCCCAGCGGCGTCACTACCAGGGTCCCGGGCACCTCCAGCAGCCCCAGCAGCGCCATGTACAGGAACGGGGACCTCAATGGAATATATTGTCAGAATTATTTTTTGAAACCGTATAATCTTTGCTTCAAAACGATCATCCAAACCTGTCATTTCACATCAGTTGTTTACTCGTCATTTTCATTTTTATGTAAATGTAAAGTTAAGAGTAGATCCTAGTATACCTCGTTTATCAACAAACCTTATTAAATAGGCTGTTGTTCAAAACCTTAACTACCGTCATTTAATAATTGCAGAGCTCGGAATATACGAGGTCTGGCATCAACGTTTGTTAGTGTAATCACTGAAAAAGTTAATGAATTAAGTTTATGTCGTCTTCTCATCAACAGCTTTGAAACGGTTCTTCTAGCCCTGACTAGGCCAGTTCTTATCAAAATTGCCAGAGGAAACTGGTTTGAAATTGCACTTTGAAAACTTACAACTCACTGATGGGTAATTTCCAAAGAGAAAACAAGCTCAATACACTAGTGATTTTTGACTCAGATTTGTTCACAGATGTAAGTGGTCTGCATCAAAGCCTGCGGAGGAGTTCACAACAACAAAACATGAACCAGAAACAAGCGTCTTCGAGAGAAGGTACACCTCCGGGATAAGGCGGACGTAAAGAGATGCTAAAAGGATACTCCCATAGCCTAGTAGAAGATTCATGCCACTCACATGGCATGGGATGAAATTAATTTCAAGTGTATCAAAAAATGTACAGCTTTCCATTGACTAGGCATGATAAAATTTTTAATTTCAATCATATCCCTCCTTTTTACAAGTTCATTTCTTCAGAGTCCCTAGTAGGATAAGTACTTTAGATCAATTATGTACACGTACATATTTGAGTATGTACGAATGCTGTTGAATACGGCTTCTATAAGATACCCTAGAAGTCATGAAACTTATTCAGGCCCACACGTAGCTATAATTAGCAAAGTCCATATGAATACATTCCCGCAATCTATGTGTGTAATTTTAACTGCCGTGACGCTTGTGGTCACAAATTGTCTGATCAGGCAAGACTCACTGGTGGGTGCTGGCGTTGAGGGGCAGGCTGATGTAGAGAGTGCCTTCAAAGAACCAGAGGACTGTCAGGACGAGGGTCAGGCGCCGCATCTCCCCCGTTGCCACGAGACTCACTAAGTGGCTTCGCAGGGACGAGCTGGTCTCCTGCTGGCTCCGCAGCTGCTCCTGCAGCGGAAGACATAATTTTACAGCTGCACAACAGTACGACTCGTGCATTGCCGGTACTCGACTTGCTACTGGCCGCTGGAATACGGTGTTAAAGAAAGGAAAGGTCGAGATGTTCGTGTAAACAAATCAATCTGCTGTTCATTTTCTGTTGTCCGTGTTGTCTATTTTATTCCATGAAACCGTACGATTAGAAAATTATGATTTCTCTGTCATAAGGGTTATCGTTCAAGCTGTTTTGTGAACAAATGAATTTACAGTTCATTTTACTTTATGAATGGTGTAAATTTTGTTCTATGGAACAGTATGATCCCAAAATCGTGATTTCACTGCCTTGAGGGTTATCGATCAATTTTGTTTTGTTTTCATGGTGATCACCAGTGACCCATGTTCAAAAACTCTGCCCTACTGATGGCAGTGTTACAATGAGTTGTGCTGGGTAAAGAAGCATGATGTATTCGATGTATTCGACGTCCCATGAGGCGTGTGCTGCAGTACAGACGTCTGCACGGCTGCAGTACAGACCTCTGCACGGCTGCAGTATAAACGTCTGCATGGTTGCAGTACAGACGTCTGCAGTACACGTCTCATGGCGGTCAGACTACGTGAAGGAATTGTAACTTTGAAGTGGCTATGACAATAAAGTTGAAAAAATTTATTGTGCTTTTCCTACTTCATAAGAAACAGCTTTTTATAAAAAAAGCTCGTTTCGGAAATTAGGAAATATTTAATTAATCTCTCAAGCAAAAGCGTTGGGCGATCTTAGATATAAAGACAAAAAAGTCGACTCAAAACATGGCGAGGGTTGAAGGCTATCAAATGGCGGTCAGTTATGGCCCACACGCCAGTTGGTGGACCGACTTCATCTGTGCTGTTGCACAGGGTGAAACATTCGAATTACATTTCGATAGCAATGTCTGCAGGATGTTTATTATTGTAATCTGTAAAAGAATTTTCAAAACTCTGCAAACTACAATATTTCCTAACTGAAACTAAGTTAGCTAAGCTGTGAAGAAATGATTCGTTTCCATTAGCGGAAAAATAACACCCAAATCACTCTCTTGATTCGCATGAATCAGACATTCTTCTGTATGTCGTGCATGATGCACCCATAAGATGTTGATTTTGTCACTGTCGCAAAAGACTCATTGTTCACATTTACTCGACTGCGGCACTGCAGTTTTCGAAGGTTCTGTGCGAAGAAATGAGAAATCTAGTAGGCGAGCAAAATCCCATGATATTGGTTAGCAAACATTTTTGAAAAAATGGCACCGTAGAAACTTAATTTTGGGTCAACCATACATACAAGTAACTCCAACAACTTCTTATAGTTTAACCTTATAACTGAAATTATAAATTCTGGGTTCAAGAATTTTAAAGTTTTAATTTACATCTGATATTCAAATCTCATGCCTGAGCAGCTGGCGCCCTAACCTTGTGTGTCTTGAGCAGCACGTCGCTGAGGTCGTGAGGCAGCGCACTCGCCGATCTGTTGAGCTTCGCAGCTCTGAGGATTGTCTTCTCGGCCTCCTCGAGCTGGCCTCGCGACACCAGCCAGCGGGGGGACTCGTCCAGCAGGCTGTGGCCCCACCACAGGATAGGGAAGCAGAGAGGCAAGAAGCGGGTGAGAAGAAACAATAATTTAAAAAGGCGAAGAAGAGCCTCAATCTTGAAGAAGACTCGCTCGCTCCTGTAATTACTACAATTCTAACTGCACAGCCCTTGGTGATGCAAAAATATTGTTCAGACTAGACTCAATGTCATTTTAACCTAATGATACACATGACGCCATTTTTTCATAGGAAATCGTTGACTATTCTCAGAAGCAAATCTTATACATTCCTGGAAGCGGACTCTTCCTCCCAAGATTGACAACTCACACACGGCTCATGGACTGCGACAGAATTGTCAGCTAACTAACTCACCAAGAGTTCCAGTTTTTTCGACATGGCGGAATTTTATCTCGGTCTTAAGTTTCGTCTGAGTGCATCTATTTTTAAAGTGAACACACGGGTCGTGGGAACAACACATGGTGCCCACAATACGTGTATACAACACGTGCCTACAACACGTGCATACTACACGTGCCCACCACACGACCTACTTACATAGGACAGGTGAGGACGGTGGCCACGAAGAGCGGCACGGAGGCCCAGAGCTGCACAGGGCGCCAGTCCCTGCAGAAGAAGGCGATGCCAGCCAGCAGGGGCAGCATGAGGGCGTACGGCAGGCTCTCTACGGTGCCAAACGCGTGGCGGTACTTGCTGGGGCACACCTCCATGCCTGCCGTGTTGGGCCACCCTCAGTTGAAGTCCATACTCTCATTCATGTGTAATGTCATGATCTGGATTTATGTGTACTCGCAGGTATGTAGATTTATGTGCATACGTATGACCGTTACAACAAGGATACATGGGAGAAAGGACCTGACGCGTAAGAGAAATTTATGAGTCTTCTAAACTTTACAAGGATGTCAAAATATCCCCAGAGACTTAAAATACCCAGAGAACAAATCAAAGTGCACCCCTGCAGCTCCACATTCAGTAGAAGATCACGCAGAACATACAGCCTGTTATGTGCAAGATAGTTTTTCTTAACCATAAACTCAAAATGTATGTTACTACCAAATTTCAGAAGTTGCTTCCATACAAAGTTTTAACTATTGTGTCAGAGCTTTATATCGATCAGTTAAATATTAAGGAAGATTTTTAAATACATGCTATTTGATTGAATTTTAACCGTGCCACAATTTTGGGCACCGACAGGAAAAGCTTACAAAATGGAGGATTTACAAGATTTTAGGCTCTTCCAGGGGTACTGAAATAGAGTAAGAACATTACAAACAACTTAATACCAATGTTTTTAACACAACATTGACATTTTGATATTTTAAGAGGTTTTAAATAAATCCATTAATTCATTGCTAATAATTCCTGCCCTATCGTAACGCTTTCTCTTTGTGAAACGACGGAGACTTTGGCGGCAGGAAGCCCCTTCAGGAACCCAAACTTTGCTCCACCCCTCTGGCCCGTCGAGGGTAGCACGCATCTCATCAGTAATGAGCACGTGTTTAAAATCCAAATTCATGAATGTTTTTCCCTATTCAAGTGGACAATCCTTATACTTTTGCTTCAGAGCGGGTCTGACGGCGGGTATAACGTGTCTTGCTATACTTCTCAGCACTCAACATCGAGCCGTTTTCGGTATATGGCCTAGTCCAACATTCTCAAAGACATTCTGCTTGTTGAGAGAGGGTTCCCGTGTATTCCACGTTTTACTCTAGACAAATCACGTCTCGCCAGAATCCTACCTAGTTCCTTAAGTCTTTCCTTTCGGCCTTGGCTTAAGGATTGCGAAGATACTTATTCCCGTACGAACTTTACCGCTTGAAGTAGCAGCTATATCTTTCACACATTCACAATCAGTTAACTTAGACACAAGCTTCGCCTCTTTTCCATCATCAAGGCATTTACGGCGACTCATTTTAACTGAAAACTTCCACAGCAGAAAAGTGTGGCACTGTCCTTCATGAGCACGTCGCTGCCAAATTCATTTGTTTAAAACTGAGTAATTAAATTTTTAGACAAAAAAGATTCATGCATTAAAGTTCAATTGGCACGGGCTCACTGAGAGAATTGATTGCATACATTTATGCTCTCTAGGTGTGTAAATACCTTCCTGCTTGATGATGATGCAGTATACCTCTAATAAATCATTGTTTTCGCTTTAAAACGCAATTTCGCCTTAATTACTTCAACAACAAATAAAAACATATCCAATTAATCTGTTATTTAATAATTAAAACATGCAACATCTCGTGGCAGGACGAGCCGCTACTAGCGTGCGCTTGGAAGTAGATAATTTTATGCGCCTATTTCAGTAAAATAATGCACTCATGTGTATATTTTCTACAACATTGAAAGTATATATTCAGAATTTTACTTCATTCATATCCAGTGTAAGTTTTTCATGTGGCATCTATAATTTTGGTCTCCCTAGCGCAGATATCACCACCGAAGCAGCCATTTTCGCAGCCTTACCGCAACAATTTGTCGCGTGATTCGCAAAGTATTTCTATCATGTGAAACGTTCTTTCAATTTTCAAATAATTTAAACATTTGTTTTCCATTCCTAGTTGAGTTCGGATGAATAGACACGACTGATAAGAAATTTAGAAACTTCTGATCAAAATTACCCCACGGAGCACTGGTTAGCGTGATAGCCCCGTAGTTAGGAAGTTCAGGTTCGATTCCCAGTTCAGGCACTGATTTTCATGTAAACAGGGAGTGCTTCCCTTGGAAAATGAAGCTTAAACCTCACATTCGTCACATTCCTCACGCGACAGTAGTTATAAGGCATTGAAACCCAACGGTAAAACGTGTTGGAATTAATAAAGGTTCTCTTAAACAAATACTTTTTTGAATGTCTAGGAAATAATTCCTTTATTTTGAAGGGCGTTTCAACTATGTTCCTTTAGTTACTCATTATAAACTCAAGATTTCATATGTTCAGTGAATTTGATGAATCTCAATGCCAATAATTGGTTACGATCGTGTCAAAACCTAATCTTGCAATAATAACTGCATGAATATCGTGGGACTATAAAAGAAGCTAAAAATAACTTGGATATACATGGGGTCAAAAGCCAATCCTATGACAACTGTTTGACGGGGTCAATGAGTGTCACCACGTTGCATCGTACGCTCTATCTGGGTGTGGAGTATCATATGAGTAAGCGTGTAAAGAAATTGTCCAAGTACGTCAATTTACAGTGGGTCAATTTATGCATTCTAAGTGTACCCATTTTGGGACAACGAAAAAGGCATTATGGGTGCCTAATTTTAATTACTTATTTTTCTCAGTACTGTAGTAACTGTGAGCGTCGTGAGTTAGTTTACGGTTGTTTGCACGAACAGGTCTGCACGTCATTTAGTACGTCTCGAGCATGTGAGAGAAAGCTACGGTTTTCAAGTGTACTTGTGGTCTCTGAAGTGACAAATATTAGAAAATAGGGAAATGACGGATCGCAAAGGCACTGCAGTTGATGATACCATCTGAGCACGTGATGCTTTAATACATGTAGGAACTTTGCCTTATTCCCAAGAAATTTGAAAATACTTCATAAGCTAAATGTCACGAACACAGAAAAGGTAACAGGTATTTTTGATGTTAGCAGTCAAGAGACTAAATTGAATATGCATATCTTATATTGATTTCGATGAATATCTAGCTTGTTGAATTTTCACCGTGTGCTGAAGGAAACCGAGGGATGCTTACCAACTCTCAGGAGAAATTGTAGCCACTTGAAAAGACACAAATTTTTGCAGGTTCTGAAAAGTTGTCACCCAAACTTTATTGCCCTAATTTTAATTATTTACAGAATATGAAGGATAAAACTTGGTTCAACATTCAGGCTTGTGTCGCAGATGCAAAAGCTTGAACGAGACTAGATTTTTTTGCAAATTCTGTAAAGCTTGTAAGTGAATGCACATCGAAACGGAAAGCTTCATCAAACATGTATGTTCATGTGGTGAAATACTTTTGCTGAAGCAGAGGGCATTAAAAGAACTAACCTATAGTAATTGATGCGATGAAGACGATATCAGTGAAGAAGCCAAGAAGGAACCTGCACAAGAACACCACCGGCAGCAGGGGTACGGCAGTTAGAAGTACTGTCAGCACCACCATGGTCAAACAACCGTACCACATCGCTCTCTGGCGGCCAAACCTGAAAAACATTGAATTAGTATGTGCAACACGCAAACGACTTGCTTCGTGTCATAAAGTACCAGAATATCATGGATGCTGGACACCAAATAAGAGCCTGAACATGTGTAAGAGCAGGAGGGGCATTCGCTCGACAGTGCAACTTTTTGGCTTCAAAGCAGAGGTTTTGAAATGTTTTCTTCTTGAAGTTGTGTCGATACGGTTGGCGCTTTAGTTAAATAGTTCTTTGACGTTAGTTGACTAGACCTAAATGACAAATGGAACAACTAAAAAACGATCAAAATGAGATGATCGTCACGGAAATTCTAAAATATAATTCTATATATAAGCTAATCAACCGTCTGAAGACCAACGTTATAGCAGCTCTCAAAGTGGACCCTACAGCGGGTGATGCATAATTTTCCGCATCTTTAGCTTCGAAGAAGCTTCAATTGAGTAACTGATAGTGTCTCAAAAAGCAGAAGCCTCCAGTAGTGTAGAAAAGAATTTTTCTTCAGAGAATCTTGCGTAGTTCACTGTACGTTCAATTAAGGTTGTGATGGCCGCCAGTAAATGAAAGAAAGGGGAGGATATTATCATATCTGTAAAAAAATTGTTCTTCAGCAGCCTCCTCAAGGTGTTATGATCAGGATAAAACCGAATTACAAGTGATAAATTTGGAATAGAATGAATAAAAATGGTTGCGACTGTGGACCAATATAACCATTAAGGAACTGAGAAAACGGCGAACAATCTGAAATTAAAATAACCAGCTCGCAATGAACGATGTCTGTATGTCCTGCGATATCAAGTTGAAAGTCATCTAACCACAGTTAGCATTTAAAAAGGCCTAAATCCTGAAAATAAAAAAATGATAACGTAATCTAAGTGTATTATTTTGCATGCTACTGCAGTCGTAATGGAATTAATATAATTGGCAAATGTTCCAAGGAGCAGCTCACTTGTGTTGTTGTAAACTCATCTCGACGAGTTATGCTTAGCATGAATTGAAATAACACTTAATATCATTATTACTATAAATTCAAATTATAATGTTAGCTTTTGGTAATTACAGAGCATGAAACCTCGTCATGTTTCACTAAGATAAATTTTAATATACCTGGTTGTGTCAGTCTTCATTCATGCACTCACTGCCGTAGCAGCAAGTGTCGTGTGATGGTGTGCGTGGTTTTGTAATCCAGAGCGAGAAAAACACTTTATGTATATTCTCTACAATAAAATGCCATTCCTGCTTAATAGCTCTGTGCTTTACTTCAGTATCACAAGAATGTGATCTTCAATTGCTTAACAGAAAAAACACTGCGTGCTCATAGAATGAGCCACTCCAAGTTGTGCTTAGTCCAACCGGACTTTGTACCGGAGGTTTAAGCAGATATTCGAGGCTTTCTTTCGTATTTTGACGCGTATTTGTTTACAGTCTATCCGTCAGAGTAAGTTAAATTTTCCAACTAAATACCGTAGACTTACGCTAGCTGTTTCACGGTAGAGGAACTCACATATGTTATACTCTCCCATGATTTAGAAGATTGTGTTACACTACGTTTATGACAAAAAATAATTCTTCATTATTGTGAAAAGGGTATGACGTACACAAGTGTTTCAGAAATGCATAAAATCTTCACTTAGAGTGGACTAGGATGACCATTCATACTTGTCGGCTAATATTCCTCCCACAGGGGCCCCGAAGAGGCACCCCAGCGTGAACAGCATCTGGAAGAGCGACCTCTGCCACTCTCTCTCGCACACCAGGTCGAACTGTGGAAGCATTGTAGTTATTTCACCGTAAAAACTTCTCACGCAGCGATCGACATGGTAGGAGATGAAAGACCCTCGTTAGAAATGAAGGGGAAAATTGCTCTCGCTGAAACCCAGACGCGTGTTAAAATGTTGCGAAGAACTGCGCTACGTACGTTTTTTAATAAATCGTACGAGTATTTCTTAAAACCAGTAATTACCTCATGGGAACCGATGAATAAGAATAAATATTTGACAGAGGAAAAGAAGACAACATACATCTGGAAAAATAGTGAATGATGCATAATTTTTATTTTTTTTGACAATCAGATTCCTTTGCTTAGATGATATGAGAAAACAGTATACATACTGACGGGTTGATAGAAGCTAGAGCAATTAAAAGTGGTTGTTCGGAAATTTTTGTAAACTATTTAAAAGGAGCCCTTTTGAGCTCAATTAAAAAGTAAGACTTTTGTTCAAATTATGAGCATTAAAAAACTGCCAATCATGCGAAGTTTCGATAAAATAATATACGACGAAGTAATAATCTATTTCACATCAGTTAGAATTCATTTCCCTCAAAATATTCTATTTCACCTCAGCCCAACTACACTTCCCTTTAAATAACCTATAGCATCTTAGTCGGAATTACCTTCCCTCACATAATTTGTTTTCATTCAATCCGAACACCCTACCTTTCTCACTAACTCGTGTGTCAGTACTGCAAGACTTATTCGCGAAAAAGATAGCTTAAAATTCGATATGAAACATAAATTGAGCTTTATTTTATGAGTAAAAATGCACAAATCCAGTTAATTCACAACAAAGATTCATCAGTAAACGTAAGCAAGCTTATGCGAATACATATTATCGAGAGCTAAATAAATTCAGAAAAGGTCATAAAAAGTAAAGCAATGAAGTTAATTCTTACTTCCGTAGTGATAGTGGACGAAAACGTTTCGTTATCGTAGACAAAAGACGTGCACAGCTGGCGAGCGGAAGGCGCTGTGCAATTGCCGCATGGCTTGTAGCACTGCGCACTGTGAGGAGGTGAAATCTCGTGAACTGCCTGTACAATATTATGCTCCTTACATGTACTTCCTAAAGAAGTAGGCAGCACCTCAATTTTGTCGAATTTTTTTACAGAACAATATTTGCTATCATCATTGTCATCATCACTATTTGTTATCTATTGTGAGTGTTACCATTGATCTCGAAAGATATTCATACAATGAACAGCAATGATAAAAGACCCTTTCAATTCACTTTTTTAGGACAGGCAATGGATTCCATAAAATATTTCTGACATGATCATGAAAATCGTGTTTCCGAAGTAATGTGCAAACAATATACAAAGGCAATGACTCCTGCTGCTGAGGTAAAAATCGTCCACAGATTTAATTAAATTACATTGAATAAAAGGGCTGACTCGGCAGCACGTAGACTCAAGCAACACCCTGGTTCAAGTCGATGGCAACGGTGGCCGACAGGCGCCGGAGGGGGCGGGGGGAGCGGCCATTCAAGGCTTTGGAGGCGTCCACATTGAGGGCTCAAAGGCAGCATTCGCTTCAATGACACGAGGCATTGAGACTCGGCACGGCGGAGGCAAGTAATGATGTGGCCGTGACGGCGATATGCACCGGTCTATGTTATCCTCTGGCTGGCTGATTTGTAAATAAATTTTCCTCAGGAGGTATAGAATAGGCAATAGGGATACATTAGTCAGGCTTGTGACCCTTTATACATATCAATGTATGTAAGTGTGAGTATAAATACTTGTTCACAATTTCAGTGTCGAAATTAGCCTTAGCATCATTCACCCTAAATATTTCGCGTTAGTATCATGAAGAGAACTTGTTCATACCAGCCGACACCGCTGGCCTCAGAACATGCGTTCAGTTTTCTCGTACATCTAACGTCGTGCAAGAGCTATTGGGTGTGGAACCCTTCAAGATTCGATACAATATACCCCTATTTTTAAATATCGGTGCCTCATTGTTTTAAAACTTAGTGAAGAACGGACGTCTTAATTCATATGCGTCATCATTAGCGATTCAACTTTTTTCCGTCCTTTGTTTCAATAAGTGTCAGTATCAGGCTGAACAAATGCTCATAATATTTCGTGTGAATCTTCACTTTTTTGTTATCAGTCTGCGGTCTATTTTATGAATAAGAGATTCTAGGTTGCAATAGGCAATCTTTGCAATGTAATTTTTAATTCTTTTTTTAAGATATATGCGCAAAGATCTCACGATCTTTTTAAGTTAATGCTTTACTTTTAGAGATTAACATAATTATGAAGCAGTATTCGAAGTTTCATCGCGACTTCCATCCGTAATTTTAAGGATGTAGACTTACTGATCACAATTAGAAGTTTCATCACGATTTCCACATCTTAATTTTACAGCTGTAATCTTACTAATTGAAAAATCGATGTCACATGCTCTGGATGTGACTGATTTCCGAATAAACTATTTTTCTTTCTTTCTTGTCTATCGTATACTATGGAGAAAGGCGACCCCAGGGCGGCAGTGTTAGATTACCTCAGCTATGAATAGGCCTTCGCCACTTCTATCTTTTGGACCCACATTGCTTCTATCTTAAATTTGCTTAGATTCCCCGTTCTCTACAGTCCATACTAAATGGTCCCTTCTCTTCCGGCGCGAGGTATTCTCGAGTCCCTGAAGCGCTACTATCTCTACTACTATGTACCTACTACTATAGTGAAAAATTTGGTTATCTGAAGAATACGTTCTGCGTGTACAAGTATTCGTTTCCTGACAGAAATGTGAAGAATAACGGAGACCAGGTGCAACAACGTGCTGCTCGTTCGTGTTCAAGTCCCTTGCGGGGAAAAGAATAAGAGGGCAAAATGGTGAGATGAAACTCGCCGCATCACGAAAATTGGAGTCTATGCTCACAACAGCATGCATGAGTTGGCGCTAGGAAAACATAAAGGGTCATTGAATTAAAATTTTGTGCAATATTGATTGCAAAATGCGGAGAACCTATGACCTAGGATTATGCATCTTTGGTGTGCATTTTCTTTGTACTCCTAGACTTATGATATAAAATTATGATGGTAACGTCATTAAATTATGACATACTTATGATATGCACGTCAATTAATGAATATATATTTTAAATATATGGAGCTTGATAATTGTATTAATACCCACTACTTTCAACACACGCATACAGCCACACCAGCGCCTCGGTGTGGTGTGGGACGCGCTACCGAGACGCGGCAACGCGCGAGCTGCTCTGGCAGACCGCATGGAGGCAGCCGGCAAACACAGGACACATCAGCGATTATGTGTGGCCTGCTGTGGAGCTTATTTTAAATCTAACTTAGTGGTCGTTAGTGCAACCAATACTCTGAGATCAAGCGCGCGCACGAGAGCTCGAAATCGCCTTGAAACGTCTTTAAATTTGCACAGCAATTTGTGTAATCCGACGGAAGTGCCATTAACTCGAGCTTCGTCATGAGTTGTTCATAGGTGTGTTCATGAGTAGCGTCTGCGTCTGTGCAATGCGTCTCTAATACGCAGGTACCTCGCTACATTGAGTTTTTTGAAGAAATTCGGAGGCGTAAATAATCAAAAATACCTGAAGTAATGTAATGCCTAAAGAACCCCTGACAATACATACCTTAGAGAAAAATAATATTTCTGAGCAAGTAAACATATATCTGCCTTGCTCAACGATAATTGAGAAGCAAATTGATTATCCACCTTCATTCACTTTAATTGTACGCATGTGGGTTCGCCATGTGAATGCTAGGTAAATCTGTAATGAACGTTTTCTTTTTAAGATCTTAACATGTTCAGTGTGTTTTCTTAATTTGTCTCACCCTTTTTGTAAGAACAGGGAGCTGTATTTGTGAGCTAATTCTAGTGTTAAGAATAAAGGTAACATAATGAAAAACGCTGATCAATGTTTCTTACGTTGGTAGTTATGTAAAACAGAATATATTCTATGTATGGGATACCATTTTTGTACTGAGTCTTGTAGAGAGGAGAGATGCCATGCTTTGAGAAATATTATGAACGTACTTTCTAGACAGAAATAAAATGATACTAAAAAGAATATTTAGTGAGGCTGTCTTACATCAGAAGTTAAAGAAAATATATGTAGAGCCCTTTCATTTTGAGCTGAGCAGAGAACACCCGAACGCACTGTGAAGGTCTAAAATATTCACAGTCACTCGTTCAAAAAGACAGCTCCACCCATTGTTGTAAATAACACCTATACAGGCAATGTAACACTACTCGTACTTCAACGGAGAGTGGTGGTACAGCGGACTCTCAGCAGTAGAGTCAGCGATGGCCGCTGTCTTGGTTTCCAAGCTCTGCGAAAATTCGGAGTTGTTGAGGGCAGCGGCGAGGGAGGCGGGGCTGCCTGAGGGAACATCGCACATGAACGCCACCTCCACTGCCGTGAATTCCGCCACCAGCAAGTTGACTAGCATCGACATCGGGACTGTCGGAGTGGAGCGACATCTTCACTCAGGCAGGCATCGGGATTTAATTTATGACATAGAAAATACCTTCTTAGAGTGAGACCAAAAGTCTGCTCAATTCCAAAGAAGACATCGTCAAACAGTGAATATACAAATTTAATAATTTTTTAGCCTTCCAGATAGTGAAGCTATAGAGAAGTTTTTCATAGTAATTACAAAACATAGGAACCGACCAATCGCTTCCATAGGAACCGACCAATCAGCACCATAGTAAATACTTTAACACTTATGAGCTACAGAAGCAATTCTTCGTCAAAGCCACAACTCTCTTTGAGTTCCATTTGAAACATCCAGCAAGGACGCTGTGCAGAAGTAAGATAAAAACTGATCGAACTCATATTTCGTTTTCGTTTAGTTTATTAAGCGCACTTTAAGCAATAAAAGAACTTTTAAATCATATATGTGCATCTGTAGAAGGCTAATTAAATGATCCATTCTCTCACATCGATACCCATGCATCCAAAGCACAAACACAGAGACTCGAACAAGTCTAGCTGAAAAAGGAAAAACCCTTCGAACATGGCTTGAATTTACAAAACTCTATGGCATGTCAGTTGACTTTGATCCTAGAAGGACGGAACGTACAGGCTCAAGTCGCTGACATTACCCTATTCTCGAGTTACCCTGGCGCTTTCATCAGGAAGTTTGAGCAGACGGGTGTAGGAGCACCGTGAGTGCGATGACCAAGGCCGTTTGTACTTATCGCGGTTGCCGAGTTAACGCGCGTAGCAGACGCACTGGCAGCTGCTCTTGATAACGCTTTTAAAATGGCCATCGTCTCATTCACTCTTATTGCGCTCTGTTCATTTGATAGAACATCGAGCCCTAGTAAAACAGAACTCGCATACTCGTGACTATGTGTCATCGAGGTACGATGATACAGTGCATGTGTGTTGAGATTATATATGCCGTATCCGAGTTTGGTATATGGGCTCAATAATGCTGAAGTTTACAGTCATGCTCACTAGCCCCCTGACTACGAGATCACAAAATGGTCATGGATAATAAGAGGAATTATTGAGTAATTGAGATCATTTCTCTAACCATTATCTCACCCAAGTTTTGATGCACTAAGATCTAATTCCGAATTAATTACTCAATGAACTGTTTTTTAATCGAATTATTAGCTTTAAATTTAAAAACTGCTGAAGATGTCTTAGTCTTATATCCTCTGGGATTTCACAGCAAAAAACATATTTTTTGCAATAACGACGTCTTTATTGATGCTTATCAATTCTGATATAAGTTACTTGCTCAGGTAATCATGAAAATTATAAACAAGAGGTTTGTTTACGGCGGTATCAATTTCTCATTCAAAACAATAATCGACGATGATTGGAAGCCTATCGATGGAGGAAGATTGTGCAGCACATAAGATACGCAACTCACTGAGCGTCGCCAGGGTGAAGTACTTCAACGTCCATAGCCCAAACCCGACGGTGGTGATGATGTCATCCAGAGGTAGATGTTCCGGCGGCGGCAACATCTTGTGGTTCGCGGCTGTCGAGTCGCGGCCGTCAGTGTCTACATCGCGGTCAGCTTTAAGACTCATTTTCGTTAAAAATATATTTATAAAGCCACAACAGAAAAAAATCACACACACTCCAGCTGTTCAAATGAATTCACAAGTCCGTGAGAGGAAATTTTGGTTGGGTGTGCTTAAACATTCGTCGCGCGGGCTCGTGTGACAGTCAAAAGACGGGCGGCTATCGCAGACCGGCATTTTCGCGTCTCACGACGAGCTTGCATGCTAACGTGGCGCTACAGAATTTTCTGATATCACTTCTGATTTTTGTTAGGGCATTCACCTTCAGAATACAGCAGACTAAAATTGAACAAATTCTGTAAAATTGGACAATGAAATAACTTTTACAGAGCGACAAAAACTCGACCTAAAAATGCTCGTATTTAAAGGTGGTCGCTTGAATCTCAACGAGATCGCTGGCTTCGTGGTCCTTGTGGAATTGTGTTCCTATTTCTGAAAGAAGAACGAATACATTTGAAATCGTCTGATCAAGTGGAAATCTCGTGAATCAGAAACGTAGATGAAACCGAACTCGGGAAGACGAGAGATAAAAAAAAAGATAGAGTGCCAGAAGATTTCAAAACTCATGCGAGTTAAAATCTCTATTAATTTACTTTTTCTTTTTTGAAACGAACCCGCGTTTCTTGTGTACTCTCATCCATGAAGTCTTTGCACTCAGTTCGTACAGTAGCAGCAAAAAACTCGTGTAGCGCACTTTCTCCTAATTAATGATTTTAGAGAACCCGCTGAAGAGAAAACCGTCAACGCCCCTGAAATTTACAACACGTGCCCTGGAAAGTTAAGATTATGTAATTCCCTGGACGTTATAACTGCATTTACTGATGTAAACTCTCGACGAATGCTAGAAATTTTTAAAATTGAATTTACATAATAAATAGACTAAGTTACATCGAAGAGCAGCTCCGATAGAAAAAATGCTACGAATGAAATAAACATTTTGGACATCGATTGCTTAATAACGTTGTATGTATACAGCATCGAAATCCGCAATGCAAGTAAAACTTCAGGAAGCCAAGAAAGAATGTGTGCAGCGACCGTCCATGTACCAGTAACTTATATTTTTGTCGATGTAATTTCTATGAACACTTCTGGCAAAGCAGCTGCAAGCGACGTGGACGTTTGAGAGTCCAATGGTAGGAACATCATCATTCTTTATCAGCGTATCATGTGGTTATGTTATATGTTGACTATGATATTTCTGCATAATATCGATACATTATTATAATTAATAAGTCATTTTGAACCATCCCATAGGTTTTAATCTAGAAGTTATTTATAATTCAAAATTAATCATGATGCGTTTGAATTAGTTACGCTTTATTTCATGAAGGATTAAATTCTCACTGGGATAGAAATACTCTAAATGAACAAGTAGAAGTTATCATCCTCTACGCGCTATCTGCTTCCGATCTCAAAATAAGAGAAAGATAATCAACATCAAATAAATTTCATCATCATTTAAACGAGAACGAGACAGTATTTGTGATCCCAAAAACATAGAAATTTCAAGTTTTATTTAGCTAACACATCCTTAAACTGCGACTGTGACAAAAAAATATCACCGACAACGAAGCACTATGGAGCCATAAATAACTATTCTCTTCGATATACACTATCCAAAAATTCAGCCCCTCATAAAATTTAGAATTCAACCAAATTGAAATTAACAATACGGCTGCATGAGCTCTAAAGCTCTAAATAAGGTACTCGTCTCTGAAACTGGACGAGTAGTGAGGGCGATACGAGTTAAGACAAGACCTAGCACATCGACCTGCCATGCATTTCAGTGGATGGAAATTGTGATGATATCCACTGACGAGGCACATTTCTGTTAGATTGGTGGGAGTTTCGGTGAGAACTCACACTCCTTTAATGCATGAGTATTTTGATTCGACGTTGTCCTAAACAAGAATGCGCAGCAACATCGCAAGTGCGTAGATACTCTGCAGCAGCTAGAACGCCGATGATCATGCACCCTTGCCTCCAGAAGTGAAGCGGTTCCTGGTGAGCCAGTAATTTTTAAGGATGAATATCACGTCAGAATAATTCATGAATCTAATTAAGATAATCGATTAAAGTTAACAGCACTCTAATAAAACTGATAAATAACTTAAGTAAAGAACTTTAAACACAAATAAATAATATCGACATACATAACGAACAAGAAATGATGAGGTCGGTCAACCTAGTGAAAAAAAATCGATGACATCTATGGCAAGTCATGCCGGCAAACTGATTATCATTCTGATTATTGTTTGGTGATAGGTGCACAGGGGTAGGAGAGGCCGGGGTTATTGTAGGGAGTCAATGGGGGGCTTAAGGGCTTGCTTAAAGTCCTCAAGTAGCGGCCATCACCAGAATTGAAGGAAGCTCTGCCCCGCGAATCACATGGCAGGAAGGCGATGGGCTGCAGCTGAGGCTATCAAGGAAGTATTTACGCAATTTGCAGCTAGTCGATACTTTAGCTTTGCTTCAGCGGAGTGAAATTTTTTTTTGCAATCAAGCAATTTACTTGAGGGTATATTTAATTAAATGATTTTACAAGAATGAATGCGAAGATGAAGCTCCTATTATGTATGTTCTCAAGTTTTGACTATGTGGCGAGACGGAACAATCAACGCTGGTAGTTATTCCTTTGGCTTGAAAATTGCAGTTTGGCTTCACACAATTTGAGAAAGTGTTATGCTAAGTTCTCCGTCAACCATTTCCAAATGAAATTTTAACACTTCTCATATTGATAAAGGTCTGCTAAGCTTGCATTGAGCTAATTGAAATGGAGACATTACCAAGTTTATGAACGAAAACATAATTTCCAGGAGTCAGCTAGTGTGAATTAAAATCACGAGTAAACAAGAAGTAAACACTACACATAAGAGGTCATATTTATTCGAGAATTCATCGCATGAGAAGGACAAACTATTTTGATTACGAGTCACGATTTTCTTGTATAAAAACTTACACCCGTAGAAACTTTTTGAGAAGCTCACTTGCCGTCAGTGATGACGAGCTTGAGCTCGTAACACTCGTTCGAATTCTCAGAGCAGTTATTTTAACTCTAGAGCTTCCCCGAGGATTCCACTTCAGTAAGTCGAGAAATGGCAAGATGAATGATAACAAAAATCTTATCAGATAATCGGAAGCATGGCACCCCGGCATTCTGATTTTATTGAATAAACACATCTATTGGCTGCGAA
Source organism: Orchestia grillus (assembly GCA_014899125.1). NCBI lineage: Eukaryota > Metazoa > Arthropoda > Malacostraca > Amphipoda > Talitridae > Orchestia > Orchestia grillus. The sequence goes on along the minus strand of VOMN01023113.1, from coordinate 4,529 downwards.
TATCACAGGTTCATTTCAGGTTCAGCGCACCTGTGCTAAGGCGTGGTGACGTTGCTGTTGCTAGGTAACTTTTTCGAGCTTAAAATTTCTAACAAAAAAACTGGACACGGTGGAAGACGAAGGAACATCACGTTCGTGCCTCCTAAGTCTCAGTGGTCAAACCGAACATACGACGTAGGGACTCATACAGGCAAGCAAGTAATTCGATACTGAGGACCGTACTCCCGTGATGCAGACGGTGCACATGAACACATAGAATGTGCACATAGTGCACATGAGCAGCCTTGCACGTTCAGGGGTGTAGCGTGGCGGCACATGGCGAGGGCTGATGGGTGAGAGGCCGCTGTCGTTGATTCTGTAAATCAGCTCTCAATTCGATATTCAATAATATATTTCCTAATTTTCATAAAAAACTGCATTTTCCTCACATTTACAAAAACAGCATATCATCTCATCCTTTTCAAATGAGACAGGGTTACACTGAAAGAAAATTCGATGCATTCTTGATGCTAACGTGTCAGGCTTTGGCACAACGTCGTTCATCTCACATTAATGTGTTATGACACTTTTGACTCATGTGACAGTAGGACTCATTCAGTATAAGAATTTCAAACGTAACCCACCCATCGTTAGTCTATGGTATTTGATGCCTAAGCTTAACTTTATCCGGACATTCATTAATTTTACAGATAGTCTGAAAAACGACAAATTTTTTGATAAACTACCAGTATTTCGAAGTTCTTTGCAAGCACCAATGGCTACCGAACTAAACACAACTTCGTGCCAATATTCGGTTATAGTAAGCGCGTAAAGAACAGGTTACTGCAACTTTGAACTTATTCATGAACTTTTTAAGCCTGAATGCTGAATAATGCTTTTTTGAAAGGAGAATCCATTCGAAACAGTCGTTCCACACGAAAACACTTAATTAGCGACAATCTCACGTGTATCCTACTACTGCAGCACCGAGCTGACGAGCGAAGGTTAGCGCACTCAGTGGGTGAGTAAATTTCTCAGGTTGACATAGAAATTTGCATCATTGAGGGCAGCAAAGACGTTTTACGACGAAAAACATTTCACGTGAAGAAATATAAACAAATTTTGTAAAGCTTTCGTACAGCTCAATTTAATCCATAAGGAACGTTTAACCGATACATTACGTGTAGCATATCAGGATTGAATTATTGAGGCGTTCGTTGGAAGTACAGCTTAATAGCTTAACAGTCACCTTACAAGTGTTTAGAATTCAATTCGTTCCTTTCGATTGTATTACATTTTCCCGTGCCTAAGAATGTCCGAGGAGCATGTTCAGATGCCTCCGCGCATCTAACATCGCGGTCCCGTACCAGCACTTGACATGAAAGGCTGAGATCCGTGTTAACTCCGTTATTCATGTCAAGATCAGTCACAGTTAATATATTTAGGGATTTATGATTTACTTTTACTTTGATTCTTAAAGCCTTAAGCTCGTATGGAAGGAATGCGATGCTTAGATATCCTGATGTGGGTGATAATTAGGTCACCAGGCAGGAACTCGCCTCACTTAGCCCATGATAATACCGTTTGCATCTTGATTGAGTTGCTCTTTCATTCTCAACATCATACATTACTGAAAAGGTAGGGCAAAAGTAGTTATTGGCACCCTACGTGCTTGCATTTATGCTTGGTATTACTGAACTCGAAACTTAGAACAAATTTTATATTGAAGGTGGAGCACTGGTGAGATCTAGAGCTCTGTGCCACGGGTCGCGTTTGTAAGGAGAATTTTATTAATGGTAGACTTTCTTTAAAGCCACAATTTTTTAGCAAGACGTCGCAGACAGAGATGAAATGATGCACTTTTCCGTTTCTTATATGTGTTCACTATTTGACGCTCATTCCTACAGAAAATGTGACACTGATAACCTCAAAACATGGAAACTAAAAAGATCAATGTAAAGAGATTGCTCAAGGACACCGAATTCTAAACACACGTATCGCAGTTAACAGGTTCTCCATCGAGTATGTATAACAACCACGTCAGGAAAGCGAGGGAAGAAGTGGTCCCTTAGACAACTCCGTACAACCCTCGGTTCAATTGAGTCACACAACCTACACAACTCTACCGTCAGAGGGCAACTGGGAACTGGGTGCTGGCAGTGGCAAGCTCGTCACCTCGAGTCTGCTCCGCCTTGAGATATCGGTGGTCACCCTCGCTGTTAGTGCTGTTGAGAGGTTGTTCGATGTCAGAAGGAAAGAGTAAAAGTAGAGTTTGGTACAGGTTGTACTGGCGAAGAAAAACAAGGAAGTGAAAAGGAAAAAATACAGTAGTAGAAGAAAAAATGCAAAAAGTGCATAATTTGGTGACCTTGCGTGTCTATTTACAGGTTTTGGGCATTTGGTGTGTTGAGAGGCGAGGCATAGCCCTGTGGGCCCGATACCATGCGAAAGCAATTCGAGAAGTGAGCTTCATTTTACAAAGCATATCTTGGTATACTTGGTTTGCGTTGAAAAAAACAATGCAACGACTTCTACTTAGAGAAAATGACGCTTTTAGAGCTCTAAGAAACGTAGGATATGCGTTGATCGTTAACACCACTGCTACTGATGGCACAGCCGGAACTGTAATAATTATTCAGTAAAAATTATCGACGGTGCAAGTTGAATATTTCACCGACTTGTGCTGATCCTGAGCGTACGAACGACTTTCATTGATCACTGTTGCGAAGGATTACATTTATTTTTCGCCCATGTCAATATCTGATCACATTTTAGTATTAGTGTGTGCCAATAATTCAAAGCATCTGTACTTTTCGATGAAATCGAAGTCTTTCTGATTCTGAAAGGTGATGCTTAAATAGTATCTTCCGTTTTTAATTGCAGGTCCTAAATGAAAACTACATATTCACGGACGAAAAAAGCTTGGCTTTTGTCTCATTTGTAAGTAAACACTGTAGATGAATACAAAAAAATTTAAAAAAGAAAGTGTAAATAAATTGGATTCTATTCCTTTAAACATAAGTTTAATATTCACAAAATAACGTTAGTAGTATTTGCTTCTTAAATTCAGCTTGCAAATACTGTAAATTCTGAGGCTGATTTGCTGTGAATATCAAAGATATGAAGACCTCGAATTGTGCAGTCGCCTGCCAGCTCCGCACCCTGAATCGCAGAGGATCTTCAGCAGCTGCCAACATCGTCTCCCCCGCAGCTGCTGAGTGGACGAGGTCTCGCTCAGGAGGGCCCTGCCGCCCTGGCCCTCTGGGTAACAGCATTGCATGTTCAGGGGCAGTGGGTAACAGCATTGCATGTTCAGGGGCAGTAGGTAACAACATTCTACATTTAGATGCCCTGGGTAACAACATTTATGTTCAGACGCACTGGGTAACAGCATTCTATGTTCAGGCGCAGTGGGTTACGGCACAGAATTCTATGTCCAGGCAGTCCACGGTACAGTGCGTAACAGCATTCTATGTCTAGGCAGTCCACGGCGCAGTGCGTAGATTAATTCGCTTCAATTAAAAGGGAAACAGGTTCTGGCACCGGCCCGCGAATTCTAGATTTTTGAGGAGTTTCAGAGTGGTTCCGAAGTAAAAGGAAGCTCAAGCCTCAAATATCCCACCACACTCACGTGTCGTCCTGTCAGTAGTTAAAAGGTATTGAAACGCAAACCTGTTTTAGTGTTCATTGTATCCATTGGAATAGCAATTTTTTCTTGTCAGTTTCATTCTTGTACATGAATCAAAAAGAACTCGGTCCCAGCAACACAGTCGAAATGACAGAATTTAAACTGACCACAATTTCACTGAGGATGGGAATCAACCTTTTTTTTAACTTATTAAGGGATAAGAACTGTGATAACAGAAGAACTGCGCTGTTTTCTTTCGCGTCAGATTTATTTAATGCACTTGACTGCTTTGGAATAGTATAGCTTAAAAACATTAAGAAGCCACTTCGAAAAGTTTTTCTGGTTTCATAGAAGTTGTTGCTTTAGCGGTAACTCTTACAAAAGAATTTCTTCGAAGCTCCGGAAACAAAGTTTGAAACATTTATTTACTACAAGTAATTTACATGAGATACAAGTTTACAACCAAATGAGAAATAACGAAGAACCAGAATAAGGATATATAGCACATGTGGGCCCGAATAAGCTACAAGGCTTCTAGGGCAACCTATATAGAAATGAAGGCCTTCAATTTAGAGCACATCAAAGATTAATAAAAAAGAGTTTAAAGTTACACTCAGCTTTGTAAGTTACAATGACTGAATGAATTGTTTACAATTAATGAATAAGGTAAAAACATAGTATGAATTTAGCAATTTTGGTAGGAGACTATATACATACTCATGTTTGAGCGTATATCAACATAAGAAAGAAAGAGAAGGCTTCTACTCCGATCTCATTCACATACAGAACATGGTACATCGGATTTTCAATCAGTAAAATTATAGCCTCAAAATTAAAATACGAAAGTCAAGTGACACTTTTGATTGTGATCAGTTACTATAACCTCAAAATTACGGGTGGAAGTCACGTTAAAAATTACAGC
>VOMN01023104.1:0-10476 GCA_014899125.1 Orchestia grillus | reverse complement strand
TTTCTCTTAATGCAACAAAATGAGTGTTCGCCAGTGTTATCATTATTTACCATATCCATTTACACTCAACAGAGGGTCGCACTTATCGTGCAACCTTGATGTTTAACTCGTTGAATAGATCTTTATTTTTCAGGGATGAAGTCCATTTTGAAAAAGTTTCAAATACCTCGTATTGATTTTTACCTACTTTTTATTTTCATTTAAATACCATTGGCGTACCATGTATGGTAGGGCAATCAATATTTTAAATAATAAATTGAATTAGAATATTTATTATTTCAAACTTCCTATCTACATGAAATGTGATACAAAGAGGGTAAAGGCAAGAATGGACCATCTAGTACGAACTGTAGAAAAAGTGGATTCTACGCACTGGTGTGTTTCCACACCGGATTTCCAGCGTATAGAAAAAGTAAGTTAAGTAAGAAGAGGAAGAAAAAATAAAGAAGAGATAGTGAACAAGGAGTGAAAGTTGGAAAAAGCAAAGTGGGTACGAAAGAATGAAGTCGCGAATGCTTATCTATAACTAAGGTAACCTAACAGCGCTCCTGTTCTCCAGGCCCGTGGCATAGGATAGACGAATCTAATCGACCTAACTCTTCTGCCTATCCTATGCCCCCTCAGAGGATTCCAAATTATAAAGAATCGGCACCGGCAAAAATTTTGGAATCTGCGCATTACTACTCACAAATTATGTCATTTTAAATCGTAATATTCCAGGTTGACTCATAATTTAAGTAACATGATTTTAGTGTTTCGTAAAACCATTAACATCCATGATAACACAAGAAATTTTACAGTATTTCGAAATTATTAACATTCTTTTTCCTATTCAAGATTGATATGCTCAAATGTATTATTTAGACCATTACAATCGATTGAAATATAATCAAGCTACACAACACCGGTGAGAGAATTGTGTCTATTATAGAAAAGTTACATACAACCCGATCAACTGTTTGAAACATTGTAATAGTTTTAGGAGACAGGTATAACCGCAGCAGACGAGGACAAGGCAGAAAATGAACTGTGTGGAGCCATGAACTTGTAAAAAACACGAGGGAAAAATACGTCGAAACCCACTTCGATTTTACAGAAAACTGCATGAAGCACCCGATGTGAACGGATCTTCAATGTATCAAAAGGTGAAAGAGCTTCTGGGAAAGCGACTTTTCAAATACTCCATCGTCATAAAGCTACTATGAGGCAATGAAAGCTGAAAGAAGCTGTCCTATCCTTGATCTGATAATTCAAAGCGTATTATGAAACTTGACTGTTCACAAATGAGAAAAATCAACATCCGTGAAGTTGTTGACCAACAAAACGATCAGATTGGGGAGTTCTCAAGTACCGTTGAAAGTAGGATTGTGACTCGACGTCAAAATCCAGTTTATTATGGTAGGGTTTCTCTTACAGCCAGACGAATATATTCGCTAGTTTTCGTGCCTCGGGGTTCAAACTGAACTCACAGTTGCACATTTGGGATATTTAGGAAAACTGCTTGCTCTCTTGGGCTAAAGAACATTTTCAGGGTTCACCATGGGACCGCCAACAGAATTCAGCACCATCTCATGGCTCCAAATTGAATCAAGCATAGATCCTGAGATCATCGTTCATAGGCAAGGATGAATAGTCTACGAGAACCCGCGATTTTAATCCTTCGAATTTTTCTATCTGATCCATTTTTGAGACAAAAGTTTTATCTTGCCGTCGTACTTTTCTCAATTCCCTAAAAACAAAACTGCACCAGAAACGGAACTCAATTCTATGAGAAATATTACATGCCGCTTGTGATTTATTTGTTCCTAGACTTAAGGCTGTAATTCGCAACACCGGTGGTCATATTGAATGAATGACGTCTCATTTGATACCTTTGTTACTTCCCCATGTGTTCTGATAGTTTTGTTCAAAATTTTACTTGTATTATTCTATAAAACTGTCAAAGAGTTAGGCGCCTTAATTATAAGTCACCATGTATTTGATACGTTCGCAATGAATTTTTCCTTGAACCTAATGTTGAGGGTCTGTTATTCGTGTTTAAATACTTGCGCTTTTTCTCCAAGTTAGTAATCCCCATTAACGATGTTAGCTTAGAAGAGCTCTTCGAAAAACACGCTAACCTTCGTAACAGGTATAACAACTAGATTCTAGTAAGGAAAACCATCAGAACATTTCTCACCCAGATTTTTTTTCCGGTTAAAATTGTATGAGTTTGCAACTCGCTACCGAAAAACAATCTCTGCTTGCGTCGCGAAAACATTCAAAAATCGTTTTCATAAAAACTGAACTGGAAATACCCCAGCAGGTTAAACTACTGATTCGAGGTCACTATATGAAACACTACTGACGATATAAAGGAAAGGCTGGTAAATCATGGGGTTTCGCTGTAGTAGAAAGATCGCTTTCTTTTGTTAAAACGAACTTCCTGATGCCTGTACGTGAAAAACGATGGCTGTAAGTGCAACGGTTTCATTTCTGTATATCTCATGTTTCTCTTCAGCATGGGTGCTGTGAGTTGCTATAGTAATGGTGGTCGCAGAAAACAGGTGGTAATAATACGACCTGTCCTTGGATTTGTCCTGCCCTACTATTTCGTGTCTGCTCGGGGGCCTCATCTTGGTGGTCGTCTGACGTTTCGGACTTGAGTAGAAACCCACAAACGCCGGGCCTTTAGTGTCGATCCTGTTACCGTACTGTTGTAGTCTGCTAAAAATATTTGTGAAATTCGGTTACTTAGTACCATTATAAATTTCACAAGAATTATTTCTCCGGGCCGAAAATGCTTAGTTCACATACTGTTTCAGCTGCTGATTTATACATTGTTTTCCCTTTGTCCCCTGAAAATTGGATACCGTAGGGAAAAGAACTTTTACCAAGCTTATGGCTAAGTACGAAATAATAACCGTAAAGATGTTAAAGGTGAAAAGCTACCCTATAGATATAACTTATAATTTATGTAGAAAATGCAAATTGGGATATTTTCTGTAATGGATAATATAGAATGATGAAGTTGCTATGTTTACGTAGCGTAATTCAGAAGGTCAGTTGGAACATATTTTATGAAAAATTGTAGTAAGATTAATAGGCGAGTATGTGAGTGCTTCTTCTATCAACCTTATGGAAGTAGAAAATTCAATAGAAAGTCTAGATATGCAGGTAAAAGAAGTGTCTATACTGTACTGTAAAAAATTAAGTAAAAAATTGAATGGCTTAATAGTTAGGTTATATTTTGCTTAGAAATAAGGAGTAAGCATTAGCGTTTGTTGAAAGGCTGTGAGCAAATTTTCCCAAAGGTTTTGAATCATCAGGTGGGGGAGGATGAAATATTTTTCTACTTAATTATTAAAATATAATGCGATCAAATCTTTTGTATACCTTGACCGCGAAGGGATGTGTGGAGGAAGATGTGGGGTCTAACTATGTGCTGGAAGAGGTGAACGTCTCTTCAACTATTGGATGTGCAGGTGACACTAGTTTGTCCTCAGGGCCCAGAGCTGCGCTATAAGAACCTGTCAGGTGCCCCGTTCTTTTGTACCGAAAGAAGGACTTGACCAATTGTACGAAACGTCCTTCTTATTACTGAATTATAATGAAAAATTTGCACAAGCCCTATTTATCGATTATAAGCTTCAGTTGACTTAAGTATTAACCATCCCGCACTGTAAATAAAATATGAATCCTAGGTCTAACTAGATTTCGATTAGCCTGGTTATGTTTAATACCTGCAATTTTTCCTACAAAAACTCAGATTTATTTATATTGCTCCAGTATAAGAAACGCTAGCGTAACACAGTATAAATGGCAATTCCATTTTGGTTTGCATTTTTTAATCAGTCTGTTGTTAGAACCTGTATTATTTTCTGCCGATGATTTGAGCAGCGAAATTTCGTACAGCTGGAAATGATTTCAGTGCTTGTCACTAACTGGTACGTATCTCAGACCTGCACGCTTTCGAGCTGCAAATGCATATAATACGAAGAAATTACCCAGGTGTGTCAGCACTTGAGCTAAACAAATGAATGATAAAAAAGGTTATGCAGTACTGTAAATGTATAGAAATTTAACTAGAGAACTGTGTAGGAATAAAATACAAAGGTACCTTGAGTACTGCAAATGAATATAATGTAAACACTTGAACAAATTCAGTGAATGAAGTAAGAACAGAGGAGGGGACTTATGATAAGTCAGCATGCTCTGAAGAAATTGAAACTAATGATATTTTGAACCTATTCTAAATGAGTCGAAGTAATAAATGTAAAATTTTCTTCGATTCATCATCTTTCTCTCAGTAGAAACTTACCTTAATCGTCAGCACGCATGTATGAGATCAAAACTAATAAAACTCGTCGAGCTCTGCGAAGTTGCTTGCTTTTGTTGAAGTTGCGTTTCATGATCTGCAGTGTGCATTTGCTTTCGAGAATGTTAGGCGCCATTTGTGCGAAACTTAGAACGATTTATTGTTCATATTATTAGTCGGTTATCGTTTACAAAGTACGAGCAAGTTAAATCTTATGTAATGAAGTAGCGTCATTTTCTATTGCTGAGCAATTAATGAGTTCAGCTTTATTGTTCTTAATTTTTATCAAAATTATTCTATCACACCGTGGTAGGATTTCCACGCATAAACAATTAATTAGACAGTTGTACACAGAGGAGCGAATGAGGTACTTGTTTCTTCAGTTCAAAATGATCTGGACTCCATCATGCACGGCCATGCCGCGAGGTCGGTCAAGGGCAGGGATGCATTCTGGCGGGAGCAGAGGGCCGAGTAATCGATGACGGGATCCGTCGGCTGCGCCAGTTTCGGCTATTGGAGGCTGTAGCACTTCTCCCTCTCATTCTCCCCCTCTCTCCTTTCTCTCACCTGAGATGCGTTCCCGATCACTGCTCGGCTTCATCGGAACGTATTTTGTGTCGTATGTATACATGGACTGAAGTAGCTCATGTGGTCCGTGTCCAAATTTTTCCATAGCTGCACCAATTAATTCTTGAAGAAATGACTGGCCCAGATTTTAAACAAAATGGTCATTAAGTGCTGCATTTTTAATTGAAAACGTACTTAAAGACTGATCTTTATGATTGGACTGCTCCGTATCAAATAACTTTTACACTAGAACGTCTAAGCTTTCTCCTAGGTATTGTTTTGAGAGGCGTTCAACAGATGTCTTTGGCATTAGTTTCTGGGAAACTTCTAGCATCAGCAAGTGCTTCAGGAAGAGAAGTTTGAGGCCATTGGCGAAGATATAAACGAAGATACTCTACCTAAAGTGACTGGAAAGGAGGATATGACATGCATGACGCTGAAGAATGCTTTGAATTTAGTCCTGACACAGAAGTAGTGCACTCAGCGTTATGAAAGGCATGGATTTTGACAATAGAGCATGGTGAAGTTTGTTACAACAGAACGTGATGTGCTTGTGACATAATTGTTGAAAGAACCTGGCCAAAACTTAGAGAAATTGGTAATCGTCTCTTGGCTTCTTTAAAGTATAGGGAAGTAAGTCACTTATTGAAATGGAATTGTATTTTTCAGTTAATATGTTGTAAAACTTGCATAACATGTTAAAACTGAAGTACTGTGAGTCTAACCCGCATCAAGAGATTCAAGTGTCAGCATTCTTTGGCTAAAATGTCCTTCACTCATTGGGTTCTTTAAAATTACTCGAGTTATGTGTGACGAACTTCTACATTTGGCTGGACACGGAACGTTATCTATCTTTATACCCGTTATTAATGTGTGTGTAGAGTTCATATGCTGGTCTTTTATTCTGACTGAAAGCAGTGCTGTACGAGCCCCTTCTGAAATTGTCCTAAAAGAGACACTTCTTCTGCCCTGTACCATCAGTGGTCGCTTCATTACCGCTTATTTGAACTCATTAAAGCGTGCACGACACTCCCGAGCTCTCAAGGGCACCACGAGGCATCATGGCACCGGCCGTTCCGACCTCGTAAAGACCCATTATTGCCCTTAGCGTCGTGCTGACTCGAGTTTGTCATGTGTATGCGGCCGCGTGCCTTCATTTAACTTCAAATACTCGACAAACTATTCAACTTCACTTTTAATTGATGAACGTTACATTAGATGATACGTGAGACATCAGGCACAGATTCTTTCAGTGCAAAAATGAGCTCAATTTCTGAAAATTACATACATACATACATACTTACTGGAAGCTAAATTCAAAAGGTAAGTAGCAATCTGAGGAACATAAAATGAGTGTTTGTTCTTTACTGCACCTTGATAATTTTGATCATGACTTCGGAATCATAAGCGAAAAAAAACGCCGCATACGCAAAATTCTGCCACATGGCATTTACTGAATGTGGCAGAATGATCATCCAAAAGACGTCAACTGCCAACTAGCAAACCTGGCAAATCAACTTCAACTTTATCAAATGTTCACTGATGCACGTTGGAGCTAATAATTTAAATTTCCAATAGTGAAAGAATAATAGACCTATTTGAGCGGTGGAGCAACAAAGAGACCTTAGTATCTCTATCACGTAAGATTTCAAGCACGACAGGCAAAAAAAGCAGTTTAGGATGCGAATAAAATTATAGCCTTCATGGCAAGAAACTTTGGCTACAAATCCAAACACATAACACCACCTTTCTATGAAGCGCTTGTCTCACCCGATCTGGAATATGTAGTACAACTCCGCTCTGCTACTCTTCGACGAGGCCTCAAGAAAATTCAGCGAATTCAACGCAAAACAACAAAAATGTTCCCTGATCCTCTGAACCTTAGTTATGCAGACTGCACAGCTTCTTGAAAGACTAAAATTCATATCGCCTTGACAAAAAAGACTGCGAGGTCAACTAATCGAGACCTATAAATATCCTAATGGTTTCAAAGATGTTGCCCGAATGGTCTCTTCGCGAGTGACAGTAATGACCTGTCGAGTAGAGATCATCACTGAAACCTCAATCAAACTTGAGAGCGTGCAATTTGGTGCCTCGTATCGAGAAACAGTGTCCGTAGAAGTGCTTGAAGTTCTTTACTAGTTCGATGACCTATCGCTGGCTATATCTGAATTAATTGCATCTGATGAGCGGTGGGTGCATTTTTATTGACTTGAGAGACAAAGAGGGAGAGTGAATGAGGGAAAATGAGCTACGTTGACAATTAAGCACTGCAGTTTAACCGTTCAGACAAGCATCTACTTCAATACTCATAGGGTTGAATGGCGTCAAGGGTTCAGATAGTAACGGTTTTTGAAGACACTCCTAAAAGTTTAAGTGACGATGACAAGATTAATGTAGTTTTTTCATGTAGTAATTGCATTATCGGAAGAAACGATAATCTGTCAAGTGACCATTTCTTGACTGTTCTGTACGTTTATTTTCAAATGCAATCAGACGTTGAGCAGCTCATGGTCATCACACTGGTATGTGATAAGTCATTATTCATTTCACGTAGGGCAAAAACTCTTCTCAATCTCACGCGCCTTACTGTTGAACAACTTCTTTTACTGTGTACAAAATACTTTGTCATCGAAGGATTGCAGGGAGAATGTGGCACATTATTTTGCATATCAAGAAAAGCATGTAAGTAAGCAGAAAATTCTAAAATAACACAAAATGTGATGAGTTTTACTAATCAATGTAGATAATATGAGAGGAATTTTAAAATTGTTCCATTATAATCTTGCGAAACTGTTGCAAACATTGTTTATCATTGTTTATCAATGTGTTTTCCCAATGCCGAGTCGCGTCACATCCTCAGGTCTCCGTTTGGATGCTTACACTGAGGCACGAACCATTTCGTGTATTATTTTGACCCATTCCCTATCAAGAGATGTCTGGTAAGAATCGACATAGGTGTGGGAAAAAGCGCAGATTTCAACTTCCAACTTTGACCACACACAGAAGTTCATAGAATTCAAATTTACGAAAAATCGTAAGATATCCAATTTGCATACTCCACAATCTTGGAAAATGAAGTCCATACTACTCCTGAGTCTCGGGTGAGGTGTTGGAACACGCACTGTTTTGCTGAAAGGTGAATGCTGATCTTTAAAGCGTTTCTTCGTGATAGGAATTAAGATATGAAAATAACAGCAATTTAAGATCTTACGTTTATCTTTTCACCCTCTTTTGCGAAAATGAATGTAGATTTTCAAGTTTGTTAAATTGCTACTATGACATGTTAAAGTCTGAATTTTGCTGACGATAAATTGTTCTCATGAATGACATCATGAATGGATGTTTTCTGACCTGTGCGCGGAAACCGACGCATTCTAACCACGGAATTGAGCTTTAACTTCAAGGAATTCATCTGGAAAAATGACCTCGCTAACATGAGTGCTATCCCGAAGGTCTTTGAGAAACAGTCTGATTCTGTCAACTTGCTTTGCTTCTGGAAGTCCGTGAGTTACTGATGCTTCATCATTTCTTTTAAGGAAATAGCTTGAGATTCCTTCAGTCAATGGCTTACATGGTAGTTCCATTGGCATTCACTGATTTAGTAGTTTTTATCAGTTTTAGGTTTCTACTTACCTTTTTTCGGACGGCTTTGACGACCATCTGGGGGCCAACAGTTCATGGTCTGTGACTTCGAGGACAATCTTCAGTTATGCCAAGCTCCTCATTTCAATCCATATCATGATAAACTGTTGATTTTGCCTCTTTGAAATGCTTAACAACAGTAGGATTTGACTTTCCCGCTCGGTAGAGCTCAATAATAGCGTCACGTTTACTTATATTTAAATCATTAAATTAATTTTACAAACTAGCTTGAAATAATTAGACGAATAAAATCAATTACAATATGATTAAATCGTTTATTGAAAAAACAAATTTAAAGTTATTAGTTTTTTCACTTTAAAAAATAAGTTCGAGGTCTTCTTGCTCATTCTGTATATATTGTACAAGATGGGCTATAAATTTGGAAGCAAGATTTTTAATGATTATTGCCTCATAAATGCACTCTCTAACCATTGATTTTTTATATCGACAGACTCCATAATTATTATTAAGCAGTTGTTAATATGTACTCATAATTTCGTTTGTTGCTGAAATAAATATGAAGATGAATTCGGAACGTGAAACCATAGTCGGAATGTATCAAGCTGGAACACCGAAGTTAGACATTCCCCAGTGCCCTAAAGTTTTCAGGTCAACCGTTTGGGTGACATTATGCTGGAAATTGACTTTGAAGCTTTCAACTATGGAGGGGCGGCAGCCCACCCTGCGAATGTCACACAAGCTTGGTGCACTGATCAGCTCCTAAGCTTCTGGTCCAAAGGGATGCTGCCATCCTGTTCGCCAGAGATTGATCCAGCGCACTTTTCTGTGTGGTCTATACTTCGAGCGAGAGCTTGTTCGAGAGTCCCCAATTCTGTCGAAGAATCAAAAGCTCCACCCCTTGGCTGTAATAGAAAAAATGTTGGTCATATTGAATACATTTCATCATTTTCGTCGTACTTTTCATGCATTTGAATGCATGCTCTTTCAAAAAGTAAAATTTATCATTTATAAGTTATTCGTTTCCTTATTTATTTCCAAACTGATGCCCCATCCTGTATTGTAAAAACTGACTTTGTAAAATTTTGCGTGAACTAGTGGATATAAAGCTTCTGATGCTTGATGTATTATAACTTTCTTTCGAATTACCAAAATTTCAGTCTGTATGATTGGTAACATCTTCGATTCTCTGTTCATTCATAGTCTTCCTTTCAAATGTAATTTTCGATTTTCGATCACTCGGCCGGCAAATTAGTATCATCGTACTAAATCCTATTGGGAAGATCCACTATAATTTATGCGTTTAATTTTAAAATTGTAGTCACAAATTTTGTCGTCAAAATTCTAATTATTGTAGTATACGCTCCGTGCGACTTATTTAAAATAAACGATTGTTTCGTTTTTCTTTTGTGTGCGTGTTGTATTATCCGTGGGTTGCACGATCAAAACGGCTCGACATTGTCGTTCAAGTTTCATGGACCATACGTTCTTTCAACAAACGCTGCCAGCTCGTTCACCTTTCTTTCATTTTTCAACTTTTTATATTCGTATTTACCAGTCGTCCCTTTCGTTTGAAGTCAACGTCTACAGAGGTCGTCTTCCCGACATCGGCGCGACGTTCGAAGCCTGCGACCAAATGCGGGCCGCTTAGCGACAAATGCCGACGTGATTGGTGCTGTTCATAGCACTGAACACCAGCTGTCGGTATGGCAGTGCATCGTAGTGTTGGTGCCTTTAGTTGGCCGCGTTTGAAGGTTAACATTTTTTAATTACGCATAGTAATATTAGATGGTACATACTATAAGAATTTTAGATGATATACAGTATGACGTAATTTCTGTTGGGATACATGTTGTACCCTTCTTTATGTTGATCAAAGTCGATTAAACAAAGTAGATATCAGCACTGTCCCTGCCTAGCAAAATATGACCCTAACGCTAATGCTTCTTGTCTCATCTACACCTCAGCGACGTGTAGTGACCACTACACGATGAAGAAACCGAATGGAG
>VOMN01023103.1:0-10455 GCA_014899125.1 Orchestia grillus | reverse complement strand
GGAACTCTTCTCTAAATATCCTGCTCAAAGCTAAGCGTATCCAGATCAGGGAAACTAAAGATTTGCCTGCTTTAACCTCTGCGAGTCTCCTGTGAAACGTAGATTTATCCTAGAGTTATTATCAAGAAATTTATAGCAATTTGTGAGTTCCGAAAATAAGTTGATTTTAATTGAATCTAATATCGAGACTTTCAGTAATCATTACACTATCAGTTGGCCGAGTTCACCATTCATACAGGTGTACCGCAACAAATCATCTTAATACTAAATGTATGAATCAATTATTTGAATGCCATCTCGAAACGGTCAAGACTTGATTGTGTCGTTCTTAATGACTCAAAAAAAACGATTGCTACCATATCACGTGTGTAGCTTTTTCCAAAATAAACGATTTCTTCTTTTCTTTCGTTTTCACCAGGCGCAGCGGCTGATGAAAGAGGTGTGGTCGACCAGCCTGGACCGAAGCAAGCGGGAGTTGTCTGTGCTGCAGCACGTGCTGGACGATATAGGGGACAGCATGTTGGTACCCGCTCCTGCCCCCCTTACAGACCTGGGTCTTGCTGTCCACCAGATATATCAGGTGGGTCTCGGTGCTCGCATATCTGGTGAATGTGGGGGCCTTATTATTGAATGGAGCCCACGTGTTGTGTGAAGCATACATAAGGGGTAGGACACTTACATATGTGTTGAGTGTGGGGCCCCAAGTTTCTCATGGGACCAAAAAAGCTATTTTCAGCGCAGTTTCCTAGAGGGTGGACTCTTATTAGACATGCTTGGTGAGGTGCTCACGTAAAAAGAGGCAATAGATGTCACAAATTTCAGAGAAGCTTTCCTCCCTGCATGTTCTATGCAGCAAATTTCATACACTGAAGGACCGGCAAAAATTTTTTTCAGGTCTGACCACCACTGCCGTGTAGTGCTGTGACGACCTGTGTGAGAGATTGCAAGAGTGAGAGATGAGTGGAGGCGGAGAGGTCTCTCTCATTGCATAGCTCTAAATGCTTAATGCATGGTTGTAAATCATTCATGGATCTCTAAAGAGCGCTTGTGTTTGAGAAGCATGGAACCTAGATAATGGCTTTGTGCTGTATGTTGACCTTTTGCTGCCCTCCGTTTCGAATTATGAGCACTTAATACTTCTACGTATGCCCCCTATTTATTTGAACAAAATTGCTGAGTACCGATAGGATATATCGTCTTAGTGGTTTTCTGTGATTTACATTCAATTTAGCATCAAAGTGCCTCTAAGGTGAAACGTGCATAATATAAAAATATCAATTGACCTGAAATTAATTTGGGCAGCATAAAGTTCGGGAAATGTTGAATTAAGGGGCTTTTTTCCTACAGGATGAGCCTGAACCCCCTGTTGAGAAGCTTGCCGTCTTCTCGGTGTACCGTGACGAGTCTTCAGCCTCAGCAGCTCCTAAGAAAACCGAGGGAGGGTTAGCACCACGACCTCCTGGTCTGTCCGAGCGGCCTGCTGGTCTGTCCGAGCGGCCTCCTGGTCTGTCCGAGCGGCCTGCTGGTCTGTCCGAGCGACCTGCTGGTCTGTCCGAGCGACCTGCTGGTCTGTCTGTAAAAGCAGCTGACCCAAGCATTCCAAAAGGGACTGAGGCTCCATCTCCTGACATGGTGAGCAACGGAAATGAGCTCACTGCATACTGTGGTCTTATGTTGGATGTTCTGCCATTACTTGCTTTACGACGCCTAATTACACGTTCTTCTCCCTATATGATGCAATCGTTTTGTGGCCAGTTTAATAGTAAAGCGAGGTACGAGAAAAACTGAGCCAAATAAATTGCACAAATATCTTAGCTGCTAAGAGAGCTAAGGCTAAGGTGAGATAATTTGTAATTAGCAACACCTACGTAGAACATTAATTGCTCTATTTTTATGATCGTGAGAAATGTTCATTTTTTGTTAATGTAACGTAGTCGTCATAGTTGTCAGTTTTTATATCCATTTTCTTGATGTTGAAGGAAAGCCACGGGCCTTATTTTAACATCACTTTTATATTGAGGATTATAGTGGCAGAATGATAGTAATAATAATCGTTCTCACCGCGAGTTGAATCTCTCTTTGCGGCTGGTAAGCTCTTAAAGTTTGTTGATACGTTGCACTATGTTGTCCATAGGTCCAGAGTTATCAGATCAATTCTCCCGCGTTTTAATTTGTTGATGCAAGCGTCGACTGTAATTTAAGTGCGGATAGGTACACACTGAACACCCGTGCTTGTTTCAGGTGGTGCAGGACGAGAATGTGCCCCCCGCTGGGTACGTGCAGACTCGCATGGAGCGCCCCAGAGTGGGGGTACTGATGCCTGTGCCCCAGCCCAGCCCCGACCAGCTCCTCCCTAACCAGTATGATGAGGTGACTGCCGCTTGGTGTTTAGTGAAGGAGTTGCATCCCAGCTTTCCTGCTGCAGACCTGGGACTGCACTGGCAGAACATAGCTTCCTAGCTGCAGATTTTTGACTGCATTGACATGCAGAACACAACTCAGTGGCTAATAGACCTCTAGACCACAACCAACTTGCTAATGGTTCAAAAATAAAAATAATTTAGAGGAAATGGTGAAATCAGAGCAGATTCTTAATTAATGCCGGTAATGATTGAGGAACATGTTCTCAGTGTTTACTGTGTGGGGCGCTTCGAACGGTTGACTGGAGTCAGACACCGTTGGGAAATACCGGCCAGTAGAGGTGCAGTGAAAGCAATTTTGCTGTATAATGCGACTGTTTTCTTGTGAGGTTAATTGTTAAATCATAAGCTGAATTTTATTAGTTCATTACGTAAGCTTTTAAACTAAAAATTCAGCGGTCTTCTTAAGCGGTAAATTGTTGAAACATCACCTGGATTATATTGCTTTATTACTCTAGCTTCTGAACTGAAACTTCAACCGTTTTCATTGTGCAGTGTATGGAGCTGGAAGACATGAAGCCCCTTCCTCCTCCAACCTCCTCTACAGAGGGTGCCCTCGAAGACTTCACCCTCAGACTGCCCTCCAACCTGGCTGACTTGGCTGGCCACAAGCACTTCGCCTCCACGCCCGGTTNCCTTCAGCCCGTTGTTTGTGGCGGCCTTCAGCCCGTTGTTTGTGGCGGCCTCCAGCCTGTTGTTTGTGGCGGCCTTCAGCCCGTTGTTCGTGGCGGCCTTCAGCCCGTTGTTAGAATGTAAACCATTTCAGGCTTATGTAAAGGGTTAAGTTCTGCTTCAGAACAAGCGGAGTCTGATTTATCAACAAATAAAAAAAACAGTAATGCTTTTTAATTGTCGCGAAGGGGTTCCAAAATCTAATTTTTAGGTTTGTCAAGCCCTATGCTTCTGCATTAAAGTATTACAGCATTTTTTCTTTGCGATACGCTCATCGTACTACCGGAGTTCAAAGGGGCAAATAATGTTTGTTGTTGAATTTAGCTTGTGAAAAGACCTCAGACTCGAGTTAAAACTAGAAAAAGAAGAGCTAAACTTTATATTGCTGAACCTACCTAAAAGTAGTGGACTGAAAAGTTTTTCCTGTGTGAAACTTGGCGAAAAAATTGTTTAAGTTATTAGTTGTTTAATGTTTGAAAGGAGGAAATTTGACTGAAAAATTGCCCACAAGTAATTTATCTATAAATTTACCATATAGAAATTGTTCAAGGTTTCCACCACCACATCGATGCAATTATGATATTTTCGACTTGAAGGGACGCATGAAATCCTTTTTTATTCAACACGTGGAGTTAGAGGAATATTTCATGGCAAGAATTACAGTGGCTTTTGGCTATATTTCTGAAATGCCAGGCCTTTTCATCAATATCCGGCTGTCTTTATGTTGAAGATATCTGATCTCAAGTGTATCGATCTAGGTAGTGGAAACTTTAAACAATTTATTAAAAGTAGTTGTACAAATAAATTATTTGTAGGTAATTTTGTTTTCAAATTTCCCCCTTTCAAATAATAAAGAGCTAAAAAGTAAGTGTAGAATTCTATGAGGAGTAATTCCAGCTTTGATTTCCAGCTGACTTTCCGTATAGATTGTAATAATTTTTTAAAACATTACCCATTTTTAATTGAAACATTTTCATGGATATCCATCGATGCCTCGGATTCTGACTGTCACTCAATTTTTCTTATAATTCTTTAATAACGAGGCTTTCATTTGTGCAGGCGCGTGGAGTAACATGGTGCCCCAGGCCGGTGGGGAGGGCGACGAATTCACGTTGGCCTTCATGCCCGGCTACAAGCGGTGGGGGAATTTTAAAACAATTATTGAGTTCAGATTAATCCATCAATAACTTGAAAACAACACCTTAGTACGTTGGGCATATGGGGAATGCACAATTTTCTGGGTTCAATAATAATAGTTGTGACGGGACTAGTTGAGGACACCTTACGAGCGCACTTCTAAAGACGTCGTCAGCACGAGCCTGCGTGCTTTCTTATAGTTACCGTATATGTCGTGGGGGCTATAGCTATAGATAGGCCTTCAGGACTTCTATCTTTCGTGCCTACTGAGTTTCTTTCCATTTTCATGCCTTCTTTGCCGATTATTCTTTTCTTCTTCTTTTTTTTAACGTGCTGTTTCTACGCATAAAGAATTTTGTGTGGGAGCACACCTGGGCATAGATTCCACGTTTTCTAAAGTCCGTGCGAAATGGTCCCTTCTTTTCGCTTTCTTGAGATCGCTTTTGGTGTGACTAGGGAGCTTTAAACTAATTAACTAATGATAATCTAATCCAATATGTCATTGGACTGCGTTTGGCAGTGGATGTGTTGGAGTCGTTCTAAATAACTGGGCTCAATCTGACAACTTCCTTAACTCTACCCTACGAACGAAAATGTAGCGTGATTTTATGCTAGCTGTTTTTTTTTTCAAATATGATATTTTTGCCTACTCATTACGGTAGAGAAGAACAATGACTATATTCCTTCCGTTGAAAAATGACCTTCAAACCGAAGAAAATTGTGCATATTTTGTCGTGCTGATGGTCAATATTTCCCGCTTTGTTCAGGTCGTTCCGTCCACTGCCTGTCGTGGCCAAGAAAGAAGGACAGCGGCCGAACTCGAACGGTGCACAAGGGCTTGCTGCTCCTCCGTCAGACTCGCACCCCCCTACCTCGCAAGGCGCCCCTACTGTCGGAGGGAAGCTCAGTGCCATCATGGAAGGGTCTGTAGAGCACACCTTCGCCAGGTCAGTACCATTATTTCATTAATTATTCTAAATAATGTCTCAATTTCATTCATACATTAAGATTTAGTGACATGTTTCCCAATTCAGTGATGAAATGTGTTTGCTCAGGAAGAGTATGGAATGTCAAATTCATTTAGTGTAAGACGATGTTGCACAGCCCCTATGCTGGTTTCGTGTAAGACAAATTTCTGAAGGGTGGTCTAGTTCAACTGTCTTAACTTTACCTCACAGTTCGCTTGTTATCATCGACTTAACAATCATCCAGCAGTTCACCTGCATTGCTGTAGGTGCTGGCTTTTTCACTTTGCTGCATTTATAACTAAGGCTAGGCATTGATTTATGAACAACATCGATGGAATTGATTCAGAGTGACAATGTCTGGATATAGATATACTGGTGCCCTGCCGTGAACTAGGTACTGCTGTGCTAGTTTTAGTCGACACAAATGAGTATAACTGGTCGTGTACCTGCAGAAGTTGCACCAGCAGCACCCTCACCACCTCCACCAACAGATCCAATCTTCGTGCCGTGAGTACCACACCCTGTGAAGTGTCTCCGATGCGTGCACGCATGATGGTCGAGCTGCCTCATTTCTTTAAGAGCGTTCGAGATGGGAAGCAATTCCTATACCTCTAGTCCAGAATTTATGTGTAATAATTCCTCAAACTCGGTTAACTCCAAAGCTCGTTAAATGTAATAATTTCTGACTCTCAAACCTCAGTTAATTTTTGGGTTCTTTATATCTAATAATTGCTGAGCCTCCATTAACTCAAGCGTATACAGTGGGTGCAATAAATGTCTGATCGATGGTAAAAAATCAATTTTAAACAGCTGACACAACAGAGAAGCAATCGAAAATTGAACGTCATATGTAAATTTGTACGCTGAATACTTCACTGGTGTATAGATACACAAATGGTAATACATTGATTTATTATCGACAAAAGTCGTACTTTATCGCCTCAAAAAGTATCCCACACACCCATAGGAATAGTTTTAAAACGATAATGATAGTCCTCTGTGCAAATAGTTCGGAGTGGTTTATGTGACAGGAATGCTGAAGAACATTCTAGAAAAGTAATCTATTCGTCCACGTACATCAGCGAACCTCAGTTAATGTCTGAGAGCTGCACATGAACATTCAAATTCTAATATGACGATGAATAAAGATTTGCCAGAATGGTCTAGAGAAGTTACCTAAAAATAATTTGGGCTATAGAAAGATTCTATCTATGCTAAAAAATACCGATCTCAACTTTGGTAACACGATTCGCACGATCACGTCATATTTAGTCCACTATGAGTTTACCACGTTCAGGGCGTCCATCTCAAATTTTCTAAAATTTGAGGAAAATCTCATCTGAGATTCTATTTTTACTGATATTGGTATCGTATAGTTCTCTTTTAATTTTTTCTGATGTTAATGCAGCTTCACTTCATTATCTTTTTCACGAGTTTTTTTTTTTTTTTCTCTTAATTAAATGCTGCACTTTGGTACAAGTTTTTAGGACTACACAATATCTCGATCTGCGTCCATTACACCCTGTAACGCAATGGATTTTAATTCAGCATTTCATCACTCCAGTACAGTATTAATCTCCTCTGTGTGTGTTCAGGGGGACGACACATCGTCCCCCACGGCCGTCGACCACACCAAGAGTAGCTGTACGTCTGATCGCTCTGCTTCATCTCTTGAACACACCACCACCACAACTGCTGCTGCTACGACTGCTTCTGCAGCAGCTGCTGGTATCGAGGCTATCCCTGACACGCCCTCCAGTCATCCTAACGTGACCGGAGCTTCTAAAGAAAACACTGCTGCTTCTCAAAAATCTGGTTCCACTAATGCGGCTGTTGCTGAAGTACGTTTTGTCGTTTTTTTGGGTTATGGGGAGTTTTTGTCTAGCAAACTTTAACTTTAATGCAATCTCTGATGTAATTTTGTTTTTATTTATACAGGGTGTCCCAGAAGTAACTGGCCCTTGCGTTGATGAGTAGATAAGATACCAAATTGTAAGGCGCAGAAGAGTATCCTAAAGCGCCAGTTATGATCGGTTTACTACTACTAAGGCGCAGAAGTAACTGACCCTTTTTAATTTGCATGCCACATTTTAATAGGACGCCCTACAATTTGGTATCCTATTTACTCATCAACGCAAGGGTCAATTATTTCTGGGACATCCTGTACAGCGATAAATGTTTACCGCAGCTTTTTGCCCGGTCATACTCGTTCAAATGGGCAATTTTATTTGTAAAGAACGCATTTCAAAATGCACTTCAGAAATTCTCATAAGGTGCTTGAGTGCATCTGATACAGGCCTCAAGTCAATGAAGCCGCCCATTGCCATGTGCCCTTTGTAATAGTTGAATAGGAAAGGTCACCCTTGACTTTTCACATTCAAATGTGTTGTAAATCTCGTGGTACATGTAGATTTTCTTAAACTTTAATGTAGGTCTTTCTAGATTTTGTAACTTCAACAGATATTGTGTATATTCATTTGAAAATTTCTGCGGTGTCCCTAACTCACGGTATTGTGCAGACTCTTGCAGAACATATTTCTATATGGCTAACTTCACTTTTAATGGATGACCATTATTGTGACAAGTTTCTAGGAAGGAACCTTTGATTTAATATGCTGTACATATGTGCATCATAAATTACCACTAAAGGTCGCCGGAAGCCAATCAAATCGTGCAGTTTTCAGCTCGCCTTTGTCTCCCTGGAATTGACACTAAAATTTGGCTGTGTTTTTATGTGATCAGGAGTGGCGGGACACGTCTTTTGACCCTGACAAGCTGAGCGACATGTTGCTCAACATGTCCAACAGCACGCCCTTCTTTGCCACCCGTTCTGAAGATGCGGCCTCTGTCTCGCCCCCTGCAAAAGCGGCCTCTGTCTCACCTCCTAGAGACGTGGCTCCTGTCACGCCTCCTGGAGATGCCCCTTCAGGTCCTGCTCACGCCGAACTGCCAGTACGTCTCTGTATTAATTTACTAATTAATTCGAGTCCGCGTTAATATTTGGCTTGAGAGTTTCACTTATGCGGTAGAGTTCATGTGTCGCGGTGCTGCCTGAGGTTGTCCGTCATTCTCATGGGGTTCTCTACTCAGAACTCCTCCAGTGTTTGAGTGCTGCTGACTTTTCAACAGTCCAATAGATTGTAAAAGTTTAGTCTGAGATGTTTTGGCAAGTTGCTGATGTGAATTGTTTTTCTAGGGTGAAAGATTTCATAGGTTCATTGCCTGTGAATTTTTACTGGGTGTAATTGAGTTATTAATAAAATGCAACAGCTTGTGTCTGATGAATCGATTAACGCTTCATAAAAGTATTTCTGTTTTGAGGTCATTCCTGATTTCAGTTTTGTTCAAAAAGCTTTTCCATTCAGTTTTTAAATGTTGTTTTTTTGAGGGATTAATGCAATTTTTGTATGTAGGCAGCCTTTACCGCTCTCAGCGTAGATGGCGAGTTAGACCCGTTCAGTGAAGACCTCCTGTCAGCTCTGCTGGAGGGGCTGGACGTTCCCCTGTCGCAGCGCGCCGGCTTCTCTGCCAGCAACACCAAGATGCCTCTCATCAAGGCCCAGACCACGGTCAGTTCGAAGTTCTGCATTAGTTTATGGCCTTGCGAGTGGGATTGGGTCATACCGCACTGTTCTTTTAATACGTGCTCCGTGCATTGATGCGCGTAACCCCGGCATTTTTCATCAGAGGCTTGTAAATTTGATGCCATTTAAATGAGAATATTACTCTCAAAAGGGAACAGATCTCTGTGAGCTCTAACGTAACTTGGTGTTTGACAATTTTCATCTTGTTTCGATATCGTGAACAGCGCATGAGATACTACAGCAGTTTCAGTTGTGCATTGACAACCTTACTACAGTCTGATTTTCCATGTTTAATTTTTCAGTTTTTCTCGACAATATCCTCAGCATCATTTCCTAACTTTAGAAGACTGCTAAAAAGAAACTCACTCTCACACAGAAAACTTTTTGCACTCTCATACAACGTTTTGCACTTAGGTAAAAAGCGAAGCAAATTGAAGAAATTAATAAAAATAGGTTCCCATAAAATGGTACAAATGGGTGTGTCGGCGCCATGAGTTAGTTCATCTTCCTTTGGCAGGTAACGCTCGGATGCGACCAATTTCACGTGCGTCGCGTGAAGGGCCAGGGTGCGTACGCCAAGGTCTTCCAGGCCTCCACCGTGGACCCCATGAACGTCACCATCCTGCCTGGCGAGGATGAGCTCGATGAGGACGACAAGAATCACGTGAGATATGCTCGAGCTCTGCAAAATTGTATCACAATAACAGTGGCAGAACAAGGAATAGGTAGCAGCTTGTTAAGGTAAATTTGTGCTGTAAATGGATCGAATTTTAAATTTCAGTGTACTGATGTATCTGTTCAACCTTCACGCTCTTGGAGAAATTTTCTTTGGTAGAATAAATAAGCTCCCCGGACAAAAAATTAACCGCCTTTTGTTTTTCAAGCTCCATTGTATTTTTTCGAGCTCCTTTCGAAGATTGCAACTGCGGGGCGCATCGGGCTAGAACTGTCATTAATTTTTATGACAATCTTTCAAAATATGTCATGCATTTAGATTGGCCAGTTAAATCCTCAGACATGAACTCAATAGAAAATTTCTGCTACCACCTAGTAAGACAAGTTAAACGTCTTGAAGATTGTCCACGTACTGTGGCAGCACTGTGAAATAAGCTGGTGCAAGAGGGGTTTGAAATCGACCAGGTATACGTTAGGACAATTGTCGACTCAATGCCGCGCAGAATCATCGCTATGATTCGTGCTCATAGACGTCCTACACCATATTAATGGCAGGTGACTATTTTTTTTGTCTGGGGAGTTAGTATTCCGAAACGGACTTGTGTTCAATATGCCAAGTGATCCCTAAAGTATGGTCTGTTTATTTAATCCTATTTATTGTGATCTGATGCATTCGCTTCAAAGATTGAAATTATCATGACGTGTGTTGCAGATGATCCTGAAAGTACAGAAACCCGCGTTCCCGTGGGAGTTCTACATCTGCCACGAGCTGCGTGAGCGCCTCCGCAAGGCTGGCAGGCCGCCACGCCTGCTCGAGAGCGTCATGCGGGTCAACCGAGGGTACTTCTTCAGTAACGGCTCGGTGCTGGCCTCCCAGTACCACAAGCATGGCACTCTCCTCGACCTCCTCAATGGGTAAAGCTTAACTCACGGGCCAATTTCTGTACTTCTTTTAAGCTTTTGCCCTTGCATTTTGTTTGAATTCACTACGTTCATACG
>VOMN01023102.1:0-22229 GCA_014899125.1 Orchestia grillus | reverse complement strand
AACGACCTTAATCCTGATACTATTCACCATGCTATGAGCTCTGTTAGTTTATTTTGTAAGTTACTGTTCAAAATGTGTCATGGGAAAAAATGTCTGAAATCGACTACCTACGAATGACTATGTATGCTATGAGCATTTAGGATCTAGGATTTCAAGAATCTGGTTTTGTCAGGTGTAGATAGGTCGTCTGGACTTCTGTCTTTCGTGGCCACTTTGCTTCTTTAAATTTTCATACTTTCTTTGCTATCTCTCATTTGTATTTTCTTCCCCTTCATTCTTAACTTGCCGTATGTATGCGCAGGGGTTCCTGTGTGAGAACATACTTCGTACATAATTCCCTTTTTTCGATAGTTCATACAGAAACGGTTCCTTCTGTTTGCTCTCTTTAGACCGCATTTCATAACTATAGGGAGCTTTCCGCTTAAAAATAATTATGATCTTATCTAATTAAAGATGTTTTTGCACCCTCAGGCAGTACTACAGCTACGTAACAGACCCTCGCATCAAGAGGGTGGGTACCCAGGCTTGGGTGTACGGCCTCTGCATGTCTGTCGAGGCGCTCATCTGCTTCAAGTTTGGCAGGGAGCTCTTCCATCAGACGCAGCTGCAGAACGTCCTTCTCTGGTTAGCCATCATGATGCTTGGGTCCGCGCTGTGCATCTACCTCTGTGTTGAGCACCAGAAGTGGAGTCGCAAGAGGCGCGCACCCAAGGTAACTCTGCGTGCACCCATCAGCATCAATTCTTTTTCTGCCCATTTCAGTGTGAATTCTTTTTCTATCCATTTCAGTGTGAATTCTTTTTCTGCCCATTTCAGTGTGAATTCTTTTTCTGCCCATTTCAGTATGAATTCTTTTTCTGCCCATTTCAGTATGAATTCTTTTTCTGCTCATTTCAGTGTGAATTAGTGTAAGTTCGTTCTCAGCCTCTGACTCCAGGATTGTTTTTTGATTTCACCTGTGTGTTGAACTCTAAAATTGTTCGCAAGACTTGAAAGTTTGAGCTCGAGGCGTTGTGGCCTAGTTACAGATGGCTGTGGTGAAATGGACTAATTGAAAATTTTTCGAGGTGTAATCATAGCACTGTCTTTGCTAGAGTGTTCAACAAATTCATTATGGAAACAAAATGTATCACTTGATAAAACTTGAAATTATATTATCTTTTCTGTATGCCGTTTGCTTCACGCATGAGGTGAAAATGTGAAACTGTTGATTACATTGAGCTCTTAAACCTTCTCAATGAATTTCGTCCTGCTGTTGAGATCATCTCTGGTGAGGAAAACCTTGTCTGAATGATCGTTTGGTTAATGTGCTGCCATTGAACATTCCAACCCGATTATTTCAGATTTTGCGCGCACTAACCAACTTTCTTCTGATTTTGCGCTCACAAGCCAACTTCTGATTTGGCGCTCACAAACCAGGTATATATTTTCAACTTTTGCAGGAGCGGAGGAGCCGAAGCCACGTGAGCGCCGCCACCGACGGCCGCGCTACGGACAGGTCGAGCCCCTCCGCCTCCCCTCGCAAGTCCGTCACTCTGAGCACTCCGGAATCCGAGGCGGACAGGTGCTGCTAGTTGGGTGACGTTGTGGGGGGGAATAAGTTGTAACGTTGGTGATGCTCGTGATGTGTAGTATGGCTAGTGTGGGGGCTAGGAACGGCGTTCTTGCGCACAACCTTTTCCTTTAAAATTATGAAACCGTGGAATGCTTGAACATTTCACGCTCTTGTGTGGGTTTCAAATGATACGTCTCGTTTACCAGCTGCTCTCGTGGTGTTGATGGAAAATATTTCTTACACTAGTATAGCCTTTTAAAATATCTCTCCCTGTTACTCATTCTAAAAGGGCTTGCGCAGGCTCTTCAACGACCCCGATGACGAAATCGAGGTGAAATTGAAGTCTGAGCGAGCTCGAGAGCAGAGCGAGCGGCGGTGGCGAGACCGTGAGTCGCGGGGCAGCCTGAGCGGAGTCATGGCAGACGACGAGTCTGACGACTACAGTGATGGGGAGACCATCCCTCTGGCCGTGCTTAGGAGCAGGCTGCCTTTCAGAAGACACTAATGCGCTTCCTTTTCTCTGACATTTTTCTCATTTTCGCAATTTTTTATTTTAGGTGCCATCAAGCTGGCTCTTTATTCGTGGAAATGTGTGAGCATTTTTTTGTATTTTTTCTATATCCCGTTACAGGCTGAATTATTTTAACAATGAGGCTGCATTTAGCTTTGTACGAAAAACTTGCTGCAAACTTATGTATACATGCAATAAGGCTGCATTTAGCTTTGTACGAAGAACTAACCAGCAGCATCCTTATGAGACGGCTTCCGTTTTGGGAAAATTGGCCTGTAAAGGGATATATTTATTTTGGCTGTACCAGGCAGATCTGAAGAACGACATATTTCTCATTGTTGTGGGTGTAAATTATCTAGTTTAGTATTATAATTTTTAGTGAACTAATTCAAAGTTATTAGAGGGATCTCTGAATTTTGTTGCTAATCAATGGAAACTCAGAATTTTTGTGGTTTTTATTTTACTTGTAAGAACATGAAACGAATTTTAACACATTGGCTGCGATATGACTTACTGGTAGGTCATTTTGCCCCTAGGAAAATAGCATCATCGCAAGAAACGTGTTAAATAACTTATTTAAAATTCACTACTCTTAAATTAATGTCACCAAAATAAAATTTTCGTTTTAGCTTCACAACTCTTTTCTCGATCACATTTCTGGAAATTTGTCAAAATTATCTCTGCCCTGGGTCCGTTGAGGGAACTATTTTTACTGTCTCATGTGTAGGATGAGCCAGTAAATGTCATGAAAAAGTAGGAAAAGGACTACACTGTTGCGGAATACGTACTAGCTCATCCATTACCCGGCTTAAAACCAACGAAAAGAACTCACGTCCATTTGCCTTGCTGCGGTTGTACATTTGTGTAGGTGAAGTCAGTAATTGACGGGCTGCAACCCAGTCTAACTTTTTCGGTGCTGCATCTATAATTACTCATGATTTTGGGCACTCGAGTATTTTTAGTAATTTTATGAAATGGGCAGCGAAGAAGTTAGCCTTGGTAAGAGGTACAGAAGTTTTCTAATCTTATGAGGGAGCGGAATATAGAGATGCTGTGAGCATGAGCACCAAGCCTTTGATTACTTCAGTACTGCAGGCGAAAGTCCTGACCGCATCGCCTCAACCCTATCAGGAGTACACGAGGGCTTACCTCTTCCTCCAGTATCTAAGGAGCTTGTCTACCTTTATTATATTCTCTTTTTTCCCTTCTCCTCTGAGTATGCATAGGCTAATTTCGTACGGGAAGTAATGTGTACCCAAAAAAGTTATTTCGTTTTTTTCTAAGCGAAAGAAAATTTGCTCTAAAACCGATCGAACTTTTTTGGCGAACCCGATTTTTTCGCGAGGTAGTTGCATTCCAGACACTAGAAAGATATCCTCAGTTTTATTCACGGGTCGGCTGTTCATAAGTGAACAGAAGTTCTCGTGTTAAGCTGCAGATGCTGTTATAACCTATTCTGTATTCCACTATATCTGTCGGTGCCGAACTTTTTGGATTGTCCAAGTTTTTCCTGTTTCCTTATTTGTACGTAGTGTGTTATACTTCATGTTAAACCATCCCGAGGACATTTAACTGGCTTCAAAAGTTTAATGAGATGTTACCGTGGTGATTAGGTATTCTAGGCTGTAGAGAAATGTCCACATTTAGTCTAAGTTCATCGTAGTAGTTTTCATGCGTGTTTATGTATCTTTAATCCCAGCATAAATAATCACATCAGTATTTGCTGTTTTTTTGGTTAAGTTCCTATTTGCAAGAAATGTCCTTCACTCGCGTTCATTCATTCTTGTTGTTTACAATATTGTGACTTCATTGCTTTGTATGTTGATCATTTTTATGAGACTGCAATCATCTTCGACAATCTGTTTTTACTCAGATGCTCTGTCTTCGGCGGAATTTCATGCGCAACTGCTGCTATCTACTTTTTGATCTATCCTTCGATGGGAAAACTCACATTTACTAGTTTCATAGTGAGGTCCAATTTCTTCCATCTCTTCTGTCTCGTCATCACCAAAATATATAACTAACTGCTAAGTAACTGTAGTTTCTATCATAGAGTGTAATTGCTTTAATTCATTTTGAACTATGAATCGCCAATCGATTTGTATGGACTGCCCACTTTAACTGCCAACTGAACAGAAATTCAGCAAATTACCGGTATTTCTGTACGTCAATCGAGTGATTAGGTCAGTGGATGTGGAGTACGTGAGTTGTTGAGTGGTATCTTCGTACAAACTTCTTGCCAATTCACTACCAGGGTTGATGTTACTGCACCTTGGATTAACTAGTATTTAATTGCACGTAGATTAGCATTTCATTAGAGTAAATCCAATTAATTCAAGGCTTTCTCACTGGTACCAATTTTCTCCGTTAGAAATCTCCATTGCACTTTAATGGTGTGTGAAATCACTAGTTATCTGTTCTATGGCGTGCTCTACTTTTAAACACTACCCTACAACACGGTTGTGGGGTATTATTTTGGCTCTGTTGACGGTGCTCTGTAAAGTTGTGGAAGATGTACCTTTGGAGCCGTAAGGTTCTCTACGGAAAGAATTACGTTCTGTATGTGAAAATGTTCAAAAAGTTATCCTAATACATGGACCTGCTACTGTGAACGTTGATGTGGTACAAATTTGAAATCATGTTAAGAACGCTGCAAAGTTTGTTGGATATTCAGGATAAATTTCAAGAATTCACCTGTGAGGAAAAAGTCATGTCTCAGCTGCACGAGTTGAATACACTTGGGATTCCTTGTTTCATAATTTTCACATTCTATTTATCAGGGAGGGTTTCAAAGAGAGGTATGAGATTTACACTCAGTGTGCCAAACGAGTTAGCTACTTGTTATCAATCTTGGCCCTGTCGATATTATGTATTGCCCACACGCCTTCCACGTCACAATCCGTTCTCATCATCCTGAATCTTTCCCTCGACGTAGTACCGGCGCCAGTAGAACAATTTTGAATATCTGTGTGGTGGGTTTTACTCTCGGGTTGAGTCCACATGGCGCTTCGTAACAAAAGAGGGCTTCGAATGTGTTACCTGGTGGAGTCGTGAAGCTGGGCGTTCTCGTCAACTTTTAATTTTTAGCGGACTTAAGGTCTTGCTGATGGATTCCTTGAAAATTGAAACAGTGCCTATCAAGCGCTTGTTTAATCATTCTTCATTGTAGAAAGTTCGTACGTATTGTTGTGATCTATCATCTACATGTTTCTATAATGAAATTCACGAACTTGCATTACTTGTTCGATGTTATTCGTGTAGGGAAAAGTTCTCTTTCTTATAGATGGCTTGAGTTGAGAAATAAACCCTTTTCCAGTTGTTGTTTGCTTCTACAACACAACGTTTTACCGACATTATGACTAGATGTTCCTTAGCTTTGCTGCTGAGGGAAATATGAAGCTCTACTCATCGTTTAACACTGTGTGGTGCCTTGCTGTTCTCCTTCTATCTATATATGTAAATGTATTTGTACATCTGATGCTTTAAAGGTTTTGCTCATCTATAATAGCTCTTATAGGATGTATTTATTATGTCATTAAGAGTTGTTTACCGTGTAAAATAATTGTGATCTCTCTTCTCTGCTGCCATTATGTCAGACTTCAGAAATTTTTCCCTGGTTGCTACTCTAGGCTGAGATTCCTATCCCTAAAACATTCTTTACGGCGAATCAACCTGTGGTTCAGATACTGATTTTATATCAGGTGAAATATCAATACAGAGACACTCAATGTAGAATGAACAGTATTTTACGTTTTGGAAATCGTTATTTTGATGAAGAGCATGAAATTTTTATGTTCGTAAGATAAGTGTTAAGGGAGCTAAAATTTTTAGATGCGGTTGGAATTTTACTACTTCGGTGAAAAGTTGTGTCCTATCCACAGGCCAGGTTGAATGCTAAGACTATTTGAATTATTATCTGCCATGTGCGTCATTACCTAATTTTTAACTTTATACAGGTGAAATTTTAGTAGTGATAACTGACCAAAGTAAATCTCTTTTTATCCAGTTTATTACTTTGGTTAAGTTACATTCGGTGTACCGGTTCTAGCTTGGCTGACAGAGCGTTTGAGGGAACTCGATCGCTTCATCTTTGAACGAGTATGTATACCTATGGATTTATTGTTCAGTTCGTCTGTTATACTTCAGACCGTTTTTTGTACTGAGGTTGATTGTGAAGCATGTGTAAATATTGCGTCGACCTGGAAAATTCGGCCCTGGCCGTGTGGCTTAGCACATACTAATATTGAAGGACTTCTTGACCCAACCTACTCGTTCTTATTTTACTGAAAAAACAACAAGCTAGAATTTGCAGACAAGTGAGGATTTTTGTATTTCAGCTATTAGTTTTTAATTGAAGTGTTAATAGTTATTATCATAATTTAAGTGACAGTACGCAATAGCAAAAAATACCCACAGTCCTGACCCTGCGGTACGCTCATGATGTCTGTCGAGGCAATAGAATACATAGTACAGGAATGAGCCGAGTAAAATTATGTATTACTTGCTCTGATACGTCTACCTCTTCCTGAAGGCTGCAAACGGCCCTCCGCGAAGTAAGGAATCCTGGCCATGGAACTTATGCTTTGTTCAGTAATTTAAGAACTTCCTTCAGAGTGGAAAGAGGGCTGAATGTGAACCATTAGCGGTTTTCCTCTACGAAGATTCACTGTACCTGCTGCATTTGGATGCCTAAGTGACTGATTTGAGGTGAAACCTAATATCGAATTGAAGCTGTCAAACTATTGTCAAGTTGGACATTCTACATAGAGCTTCAGTAGATTTTTGTCTTTAGTTCAGCCTTGTGGTAATTATTTTTCTGATGAAATGCCATACCCAACAGACTCACGAGAAGAGGTGAAAATGGAAATTATATAATTAAAAGGTGAGATAACGCGCATTTACCAGCGTCCTGGAAGACAGGCAGTTTGAGGAATCCTTTTCGTAAACTGCACTGTATTTCAGATTTAGTATTCGGTAGAATGCACTTTATTAATAACTGTGGTGTGTGCTACCTAGAGTAAGAATGGTTATAAATTAGTCTGCACTATTGAACTGTTCGCATATTCATGTATTTCACGCGGTGACTGTGCCATTTCTTAAGCTTATTCTGTTGACGCAAATGTGTAGATCTAGTCCCTCTTATACTTGCAAGGTTTAGGCCCCATGTTAGTTGTGCCTCGCTGCTTCTCTGTCTGTCGAGCTCTGTTGGTCTCGCATTTGATTGAGCTTCTCGCTCAGTTACGGAGGGCTCTGTAGCGCAACGGATGACTTACTTGCCTTCTACTCAGACGACCTCATGTTCGCTACCTCGGATGGAGTTCTTCCCTCGTCAGAGGAAGATTAAACCTGATATTCTTGAAATGCGGCACACCAATGTGGCCCGGGACGGGGCGTCTGAGCTGCTTCCGATGAATTCAAATACAGTAATGTTCGCCTGAGCGTGCGTGGGCCTCCGCTGTACGACACACCGCGCTTGTGACATTCAGGGTATGAAAGAGATGAAGTGGACGAAGACCGATCCTGAAGATGATTATGAAGAGCTCGCAGTCGAAGCTAGGTAAGGCTACCTACACATGCGACTTTCGTTTCAATTACTGGCAAGTGAGAAGATAGTCACCGAGATCAGTGTTGTGTCTGGCCCGAGGCAGACTGTCGCTCCTGCGCCGCCACATCGAAGAGTGAAACATTAGCACCCGAGACTTGACACATGCCTCGGTGGCTGGAGCTTTTCTTAGGTGCTAGGATATTGTCATCGGGTACCACTAGTAGGCGTTACCATCTCACCGATGATGCAATGGCAGTAATCTGCATTATTGAGCAATAAACGTATCAGGTCTATATTTATCTCATTAAAATAATGCTTCTAGAATCAACTGAAGTGTCAAGGCTGTAGAATATAATATGTTGTTTGAATTGCGTATGTAGAATAGCTGTGTGATGCACACATGTTGCACATTTAAAAGGTTGCCTGATTTTTATTGGGAGAAATTGTGATGCTAAAACTAGGAAGCATTTACTCGGTAAAATTTCGGAAAATCATCGTGGAACCTTGACTCTTTCCGAGTCTCAACTCCAGTTTAATAACAGACGTCACAAATATTTGATGAAAAGTGGCGACTCGGTATGAATCCCACAAAAATCGCAAACAATTCTGCTGAGAGGCGAAATTGCCGAGAATCTTTCACATCAAATCCGATCCGATTGCAGTGCCTTCAAGAAATAACATCAAGATTAAAATTAGGATTTTTTTCTGACTGCTTCGGAAGCAGTAAATGTTGTGTGCTTCTAGATTTCAGAACGTAAAAATAGATTGCATTTGTCGCTGTTTTCTGGTAAGGTATTTCCGGGCATGTGGGGCCACTTAATTTCATTCACGGGTATAGATATTCGTCCACGCGATATTAACCATAAACTGCTTCGTTTATTGAACTCAAACTCGGAGATTTCAATCGAAGTAAGTCGCTCATAATAGGAAAGTGTTGAAAAAATTGACAATTTGAATGTGCAAAGAATGTTATTAAAACAAACGCTAGCGAAACTAGTTTTTCATAATGTTTAGATTAGAATATTAGCATTAGCTTTGAAAAAGTTAGATCAAAAGATCTCAGCGACCTTGATGCCAGTCTGACTTTTTTCATTGAATATTTCATTTTTACCTCATTTGTTATGCTGATAAACGTTTTGATATGATCTGAATGGTGCGCAACTCTATAGTAGTGAGGGTTTGGTAATAGCGACGCCTTTGCCGTGCCGTAAGTGCGACATTCCCTGGAGATGCATCCATGATTTCATCCTTGGTGGTTTTCCCATTTCACTTAATAAGAAAATGGAAATCCTCAATTTACAAATTAGGAGTGCAACTTCCTCGAAATAAGGGGTTTCTTTATCTTCAAAAATTTCAATTGCATCGGAATTTGTCTTAAAGAATTAAAGGACTAAAGCGAAGCTTTCTTTGTCGACTAAGATGTAAGCTATTTTGCTTTCCTAGTGAGATTATTTACTATCGACCGATTTTTTAAGTGTATGTTTTTTTCCGAGCATCAACTTTCCCTTGGCCAGAGTTGTTTATTGATGGAGCCCACGTATGCGGGGTGGTGCTGAAAATGTACAAAATTTCTCGTCTACCAGAAAGTGGCAAACTAAACACTTTTGCTTCTGTGAAACTTTGCGAGAAAAATTTTTGTTTGAGATATTGTCTGTTTAAAGTTTGAAAGCAGGAAATTTTGAAACAAAATTGTTGACTGATAATTTATTTGTACATTTGCTGCCCAGAAATTGTTTCAAGTTTCCACATACATCGATGCATATTTATTTTTTGGGACACAAAAATAGCCTTATTAATTCAACACCTGTGGAATCAAAGGAAAATCTCGTGACAAAAATTTCATTGGCTTCCGGCGATGTATCTGAAATACCAGGTTTTTTCCATAATGTCCGGCAGTCGTTAAAGTCGCGAGATATAAGTACATCGATGTGGGTGGTAGACACTGAACAATTTCTCTAAAGTAAATGTACGAATAAATTATTTGTGTGCCATTTGTTTCCAACTTTCTAACAAACAGCTAAAATCTAAAAAAAAAATTCGCAAAGTTTCATTGAGGTCGAAGTGTCAAGTTTGTCGCTTTCTGATGTGAAATTTTGTACCTCTTTTTCCCTCACGCCCTATTCTGTCACTAACTTTCTTGGAGTTCATTATCACTCGCGCTTCTATTGGTTGATGTTAATTTTCAATTCAGTTCTTATAGAGTTGATCCATTGTACGTTATTAATGTTGGGAGTGAAGACTAATACGTACTGCATTTGTAGTTAGTAGAGGCGTGCAACGAAACGTTTTGGTTGGCCCACTACTTGAACGCATTTCGTGGGTAACAGATATTTTTATATGGGCCGGTTGCATGGTCCTCTGGTTACAAAATGCAGGTGAGGATTTTCGGAATCTCGCGTATGACATTTAAATCATTTTTCATGAAACAATAGCGCAATTTTATTTATTTTTAGCGTTGATGATCCTCGTATTGAACTTTAAGACGTGTATTTATTAAAGATGTTTTTCTGAATTTCCATTTTCTTGTTCTGAGAAGTTTTTGATCATCTCTTACAATTACTTCATTTTTTCTCTAAAGGCTGAATTTATCATCGCTTATGCTAAGTTCGCGAGGCAGTGCGGAAAGTAGTTTTGGTTCACGATATTTTAGTGAGAAATTCTCTGATTCAAGTATTCCTCGTCAGGCTCGTGTGATATGGAGCTAAAAACTCGGTCTAATGAAGCCCTTGTCATCACCACTCTCGTGTCGAACTAAAGCTGTCTCGTTACTATGAACTATTTTTAAAAGCTTCTTATTCTGAAACTCTTCACATTTATTTGAAATTGCGTGAAATATAGTATTGAAATCGGGCAAACGTACCAAAGAAGTTAATCTTTCGGTGGACATGAGAGTTCACTTCGTACGGCCAGGTCTGCGTCCTTTAGACATTTTTTCTTCAATATCTCTTTAGCTACAGAACGCGGTGTGTTAAGTACCCACGTGTTTACAGGAGTCTGCTGATTGTTACAATAGATTCATCAACGTATCTTATTGTTTTCGTGTCTTTGTCGTGGTACTGTAGAACCAAGTATCATGAACAGTGTATTGAGCAAGGTAATTTGTGCATTTAGATCAGCTATATGTAAGAACCTATCATGCATTCTCTCTCTTTTGCAGAAGTGATTAGCCACTTAGTACAGTAGAACTTGTGCACCTGTGTTATCGGTGTTGTATATCTTCACTTTTTCTTTCTGCCCGATGGAACATTTTGAAACATCTTTTAGGGGACCTGAACTGTTGAATTTTAAATTTGTAAGATGCTTCATTTTGTTTCATTTTTATCTGGAGAGCAGCTGTTGCGAAGATGCGATACTGATGAAAGAGGTTTCTCACTTCCCTCGCGCGAGGAGATTCGCCGCTTGCTATTTCATAGCAGTGTACTTAGCAGTCTTATGTCTATTCGTCTATTTTTGTACAGAAATTTGAACTCGCCTAAGCAGGATCGAAAGATCGCACGAGCTTTTCAGTGCTGCGATATGCCCACCTGCTTTTGACTATTATGCTACTGAAGAGCAACACGAGCCCTATATATTATAATGAAATTAAGGTTTTGCAAGAAGCTCTGTTTTTTTGTAGTGATGGGGCGACTCGGAAATAATGGCCGATACTCGGTACTTTCGAAATAGGATAGAGATAGAATTATTAGTCCCACTAACACCTACGCTTGAACCTGTATTCTGTAGCGTTCTATAGTACTAAAGTAATAGAAATGTTCCCATCATTTGGTTGTTATTCAAGAGTAGTTTTTTGCGATGTGGACGAGTGATTCCTGTAGGGTGGCATTTTTTTACAAGGTGGAAAATTTTATGACTGTTAGTGACTCTCGTAAAGTATGGCCTTAATTAAGTAATAATGGCCATTTAGAGTAGAATCTCACGTTTATTTTGTGAAAGTCTGAGTTTGCACATGACTAGTAAATGATAGGATATGAAGCGTGATATCTGCGGTTAATGATTCCATATATCCGTTACGCATTACTGCGACTGCAACCGCTTCTATAGGAGGTAATGAGTGAAAACACATTTGCAAATTAACGATGGATTTAGAGAATTTTCATTTATGAAATTAGGTATTCATGTTCGCAAATGGAAATAAAATTTTCGGGTGATTTTTTTCGCTCCTGATATTTTATGCGTCATTGAATTCAACTAGCATACCTGCTGGAATATCACGTGCCATTCTGTTCGGATGACTGCTAGCTACAGGGGACGTCATGTGATCTCATGTTTCAAAGAATTGAAATCTTGGCGGAGAGATTGGACTCCTGACTTTTTGTGAAGTGCAAAGTATTCATTCGAATTCCCCGTCACCATCTTTATTTAATTCACTGAACGGTATTAAGTAATTGTAACCTTGTTGAAGCAAATTTCTTAGAACACATGACTATTCCCATTAGTGGTTAAACGGACGAGTTGTATGCCTGTGCTGGATCAATTTCTTCATATCTGATGATAGGAACTGCGGTGCCATACCGTCTTTGAAATTAATTTAACGATGGGTGGTAACATTTTCTGTTGTTTTCTTCCGTGTTTGTGTGCAATGAAACACCTTCAGTATTGCACAGTAGTTGAGCATTTTGTGCACGCCTAATGAATAAGATCTCAAGTGTAGGAAATTTGGATGGTTTTTCGGTAGCCTTCTACCGGAGGCAATTTTTTTTACCAATATAGCGCCAGAGACTCTGTGTTCGTCCATGACAAGCAGCCTGCTGCTGACCATGTTCCGGCTGTCTCTCAGCAACTCGTTTATTCCTCCATTTTTGTTTCTTCGCTATCTCTAGCACTTGTTGAAGAGTTGAGCCTACTAAATACGTCGTGCTGGATTAAAATGGTGATGGAGTACATTAGTCTGAAGGTAGCTTGTAGTTTATTCTTGGAGCTGTTGCCATGGTAGTTTTTGAGATGAGCCATGTTTTTCTAAGGGCTCTTACACTTCTGGGTGCAAGAAGACTGTTCAGATCACACGATTGTTTGGAGGCCGCCCAAATGGTGATGCGAGACTGCCCTTCAATCCATTCCTTGCAACTGGAGGTCTTCTCCTCGTTGTCTTCACTTCAGGCTCCACCATTCCGCTGTAGTTGCTCTTTTCTAGTGATTTCTTAGGCCGATATAAAGCTGTGTTGCCTGTTGTGTACAGTATAAATATTTGAATCAAACGTATCTCGATTATCCTTCTGATTAATTCTTAGCACCTTGGAGTCCTACACTTGGTTTTCCTACATTCTATGTATACAATATGTATTCCCCACATCTTCTAATGTGTAAATCCTTCACTTGAATAACTTAATTGCAAATGTATGAAAACTGGGTAAACGCGAGATTAACGTCTACAAAAAAAATTAAATATGCGCAAGTGGAACTGATCGCTTTTCGATCACGGTAGCGTGAAGACAGACGGAAAGACTGACCGGTCGAGACGCACGCTTGCCACAGCATGCATCGCAACAGAAAAAGTTTTACGTCTGAAAGCTTTGTTTTGGACCACTGGCGTCATGTCATTTGGAGAATTACTAGCAGACAGCGTGAACTTCCACCGTCCGTTAGTCTGTGGCGAAATTAAATCGAATGCAAGGCAACGCCCTCCGCAAATATCTAATCTCTTGAAATAATCTTCGCGCTCCCAGGATACTTTCCTGCAAGCAGTACTGAACTTTAAAAAATGTTATACCCAAGCAAATACGCGCTTCACCGCCGCTGTCCCACGTCAATTTATTCATGAAATAAAATATTTCAATGTTCAGTTGAATCTAATTTTTACTGTGGAATACGCATCAGAATCATAAACCCTCAGTTTTCTGGTTAACTTTGTTGTCAAAATTAGATAAATAATTAGTTAGAAACTACCTATCAACATTGTGATCCAAAGAAAGCGAAGAGAACAGACAAATTAACATCGACTACAGAGAACTGGGAGATCCCTAGCGCGTAGAAAAAAGTTGAGAATAAAGAAAAACACGACTAGTTAGCGAACAAAGTATGCAAATCGGAATTGGTAAAGCGGGCACGAAACATGAAAGTCCTCAAGTTTACAGCTGAGGTAACTCAACAGTACCCTACTGGGGACGCATCCAAATAGCATACCTATCCTCACTGCCTGCCTTATCTCCCTCAAGGCTTCGTCATCAGGACTTAAAAAATATTTGAGAACACCGATGAAAAACAAATCCGTGCTTGCTGTGCTACAACGAAAGTACACGATTTTACAAAAGTAAATTTATTAACTACTTGAGCTCGAGTAATATTATTGGAAAAAGATGGAGACTCATTCTGTTGAAAACAAGAGTTTACATCACTAAAACATCGCACAAGAAAGGAGAAAAAACACCAGAACAAGAAAGCGAGGGCTAACAGCGTGCAGAAAATGACTCGTCATTCACATTTCGCAAAAAAAAGGCAAACAGGAACGCCCACTCAACTCAAAAATGAACTCCCTCTAAAGTCACAAGAAGAGCTGCTAATTTAACGGCAAGTAATTCTTAGTGTATCTGAGTAGCCCCACATCACGTCGGGACAGTTGCGAGCTCTGACTGTAGGTCCATCTTGTCGCACAACAATTCGACAATCCTGAATATATCCGGCAGCGCTACATTGCAAAGTGCAAGACAATGACGCAAAGACAATGCAAAGTGTTTGGAAGGAAAACTGTACACTTTAAGGTATCTAGGCATTGCTTAACATTTTACTTCCAATAACTCAATAAATCTTTCGAAAGGTAAACAATACCGCGAGTTAAATTTAGAACGGGTCTACTACTGCAATTCCATGAATAAAAACAGTTTGCTTCGAAACAAGGCTGCATGTCCAGTTTTCGGCGTCAGGCATGCGGCTCCAGGATAGGACCTTACGGCCTGCCTTGGAAACATTGATTGTAAGTCCTCTGTGATTGGTGAGATTCGGTGGGGTTAACATAAGATACAAATTGCAGAACACAAAAAACACTCAGATTTGCTCTAACTCAGTCCGACAATTGAACTGCAAAAAAAAAGACTAAACAAAACAATAGGTATCATGCTTAGGTTTTTGCAACCGTCCGGGCGTCAATCACAATTGATCATTAGTTCCAATAAATGAACTGCAAAGTAACATACCTGAAAGAACATCACAGGAAGTTCAAAAATGAATGACATGTTTTCAAGATAAAAAAATTAAACATTCTAGTAAGCATTTATTTCTACCATTGTGTACAACTTGAAGTGCATCCATTGTCTATATTTTTGCAATAAAAGCCTCAGATTAAAAAAGGCAATTTTTCAAGGAAAAAATTGATTGAAGGCTGACCTAAGTTGCATGATCTCATTTCATCTCCACAGAATTGCCTCCTGAGCAACAATACAGAACGGAGTGCAGAAAGAAAAGGCTTCCACATCCCTAATAAAAATATCCATTTTGCACGGGAAGTAAAACGAAAGTCGGTCACACTCGGGACAGGGTCGTCACTCGCGACCGGCGGCAGATTTTTAAGCCATCTGTGACAAGGTCGATGGGGGCATTGATATGTAATTATTTATCCAATTGAAGCAGTATGCATATATTCCAACGCATTTATATAGCTCTTGTATTAAAATTTCTTAAATAAATTGAACAAAAAATTTGTAACGCTAATTACACTGTACAAGATTTACATTTGTCTCGCTCCTGCGTTAAAAGCATAGATTTTCATTTCTTCGCAATGGAACAAAATGAAAAATAATATGTTTTACAGCTAAAACTTTGCTTTTGTGGTCAGTCAAAAAATTTTCAAATTCGTCTTTCTTCAATATAATGCCAGTAGTAAATATCAGTACATATGATCCCATTATAAAATAATAGCCCACCGTTGCTTGCTTGGTTCGTCCGTCTCTATCACGCTCTTAACGATTTAGGTAGGACAAAATTCCCGGGTCCATATTCGTAACTGTTCAGCGAGACGGTCAAAGAAGGCAGTCCGTATCTCTGATACTGCAAATAACACAATTTCATGTCAGCGCTACCGTGAATAAAAGGGCATCCTGAGAAATTAATATCATTTGTCCCGCCATTTTTGGCGGGGCGTAGCTACTAGTACAAAAATAAAGTTGAACAGGAATAATGGCATTTGCTATTGTATTGCAAAAAAGAAGTTGCGAATAACACTTTATTTCCAGGAACAAAAATCGTGTCATTCAGTGTTATTGCGCATCTTGCTTAGCAAAACCAATATACCACTACTCTACAACCCTACCTAGACAACAACCGAACTTAGAAGAATTGCACATAAAATAGCTAGAACAGCTTCACTAGAGGCTGCACTACTAGTTTACAAGTAGTATACTAATATACAGTTGTTGTTTGCTTGGTCGTTTTTCCGGCCCGCTTTTAAGGATCTAGATAGGAGAAAATTCCCGGGTCCGTATTCCTGAACTAATATTGAGACTTCTAAGATAAGGTAGTCCGTACCCGTGATACTGTAAATAACAATATTTCATGTCAGAGTTGCCATTAATAAAAGGACATCTTAAGAATTTAACATTATTTATCCCACCATATTCTATCAAAAAATTCTATGCCGTCTACTACTTCTAGTTAAACCTTAACATTCAAGACTGTGCGTAGCTGTTGAAAAAATCATATCTGCAAAACCAACCTCGTATATTTTATTCATGAAAATAATTAAAGGTAACAATATTTATTTAAATATAAATCTATTCACATTTGTTAAATACTCAAAACCATAAGCACCTGAATTAATTTAGAAATTCAAGTGCTGTTCCCGAGGACTTGAAATGTCAGAGCAGCCCGCACTACACAGCTAGGCAACTTCTCCCACAGAGTGGCTGAAATAAGGTTGTTAATTAGTTCGAAGCGTCCTATACACATAAAATGTGATCCAAAAAAACGAAAAGAAGGAACCACTAAGCACGGAAAAAATGTGGAATCTATGCACAGGTGTCTCTCACACAGGATTCCCGGCTCATATAATCTGCAGGTAAGAAGGAAGATAATAGAAAGAATAATTAGTGAAGAAAACATGAAAATAAAACTATGCAAAGTAGACACGAGAGATAAAAGTCCCGAAGACTAGCTAAATCTGAGGTAATTTAGCAGTGTATCCCAAGGGACGCGAGTCGCCCGTAGTATAGCGTTTTACAGAATGACACGAGCGCTACCTTCAAGAGATGAAACAATTAAACATGCACATGTAAGTTCAAGACTACTCATTAAGCAATCCTGTTCCCAAATCATTATCTCACTGACTCGGGTACAAACTGAAAGAATAACGATATAAATTAAGAGATTCCTTGGTAACTTTGATACGCCGTAATATTCAGAAGCCAGAACGGATCCCACCAAGTGAGATCGGAGGCAAGCCTCTTGAATATCTTGAAAATGATTGGGTCTTTATGCTCTAGCCACACTGAGGTGCCACCGGTTTAAGACTGTGCACATATGTCGAGAAAATCATTGCTATTTGTAATGACTATGAAACAAGGTGGTCCTAAACTTCACTCTACCCTTACAAGTGACATGCTAACTCAAAAGAAAGAAAAATATTATCAGGAAAAGCTATCAATCCAGACAAAAATATGTCGAGATCCTAAATAATACGATTTTTCCTTGAGGTCTCCGTCCCAAGAATCACTGGATTCATTTTTGCCTAAACTGAACACTACCAACCAGGAAGAACGTTAGACTACCTAATAAATTACAGTCCACTTCCATCAAGCGAAAAATACCTTGACCCAAATTATTGGAAGTCTAGGGGAACCGAAATTTCAGTTTTCACTCTAAAAAGTAACGCTCTTTCAAGCATTCAACTTTTTCACTGAACATATGCTTCAAAAAACACTTGGGCGAAATTAAATGATAGCAAGTTGAAGCGGAGATAAATTCTTATATAATACTAAACCTCTGGTCGTCTTGCTTGTTTGCTTGAAACCAACCGTATGCATGTTTGTGTGTCGGTTCTGAGATATTCGAAATTTATCCTCTTCGTTTAATCCTGTATTGTGGATACCGACTTAACTGCATCGGATATATTTCTGGATACGATTTGACCCAACGGGTCACGTGTTGTCTAGTTTATCCTATTAATGAAAAGTGACACGTCTTTTTAACAATTACACGACTTTGAAAATTACGAACGATTTTTCGGTTTTATGAAACTGTCACAAATTCTGCCAGAGTTCCAATAACTAGAAATACTTGGTTATTCCTGAGGAGTGCAATCACAAAATCAGGCACGAACATCGAATGCTTAAAATACACTTATTCTATCAACCCCCGCACTAACACGTTCGAAATACGTGGAAATTACAACCGACGTAACGGAACTAAATTACTCGCATCATACAGAGTACGATTCTATTCGTGTTCTGTGGATGGTCCTCTGAAGGACGTTCTAATAAGCTAGTCTGATTGCATAAGTGGAAATTAGGTAAAACCCTTTCAATAATAAATAGTTCTTTCGAAAAATGCCAAAGAAATATATTCCCAGGCACGTTCATTACGTATTAGTGTTACATTCAATCCGTAGCGAAGCGGTGCAAACCAAGGCAAGGATCCTCCGCTACCAGTGAAGAATAATACTAGCAAGGCAAGACAGTGGTATTAGGCATCCTTGAGAGTGCTGAATTTGAACATTCTTAGACCAGGATCACAACTGCATGGCATCCCATCACCCGGTGAAGATGAATATCTGTTCAAATCCCGTGAACATTTGCCAC
The DNA here is from genome assembly GCA_014899125.1 of Orchestia grillus. NCBI lineage: Eukaryota > Metazoa > Arthropoda > Malacostraca > Amphipoda > Talitridae > Orchestia > Orchestia grillus. Next base: position 3,897 of record VOMN01023102.1, on the reverse strand, counting down.
GAGCACTGTGAAACACCAGTGCACACAATCCTAAGAGTTTAATAACTTGCAAACTTTGCAATTGTACATGCTCCACAGTAAAGTCGATTGTTGTCGTTCAGTAGTTCAAGAACTAGCATCTGTCAGGTCCACATAGGCATACCAGCAAACTAAACTAACTGAAATTTAAGACCTGGTTACTTAACCTTGACGCTAACTCTGTGGTAAGCATTGCTCAGAACACCTCTCAAGTTCCAAATATTTTCAAAATTTTCCGGCTGGGTGTTGTAGTTCGAGTCGACGGCTTTGACAACCAAGTCGAGATTTTTGGTACCCTTTGGTACCTCGACCTGTGCCGTCCACAAACTCCAGCCCCAGGCCCGTGGGTGCTCGGCAGCGTCGGACTCGAGGCCCTCAACAGCGCGCCACGTTTTGCCGCCGTCCGCTGAGATGTCGACACGCACAATCTTCCGGCCGCCACCGCTGTACGCGTATCCTGTAGAGATAGCAACGAGTAAAATACTATAGCCTTCAGTAAACTTGCATTATTATGAAATCTTTCCATTAGTACAGGGTTAGGCCATAAGTTCCCACACATAGGAAAATGTATAATATTTTTTATAATCCAGATACCCTAGAAAATGCGTTTGATAAAAAGAGCAACGAATTACGCAAAGCTACGAGGCATAAGGTACGTGAAGGTAGAGATACGAGACATGAAACATCAAGGACTGCATCACAACCACTACAAGCATAATTTCAACTGTGCTAATGCGTGTTTATCATCAGCGGGAAATGTGAATATGTGCTTCGGAAACGATGATAATCATACAGTGTATATTATAGAAATAAACGCGGTTGTCCAGCAAAGAACGTTTATTTTTCCTAGCAATGGAAACTTATGGCCCATCCTATTTAAGGATTAAATGTCGTAGCTGTGATGCTGTAGCAACTAATGAATTAACGCCTATGTTTAAAAAGGGTTGAGTTCGCGCGTTCTCTAATGAAGCAGTATTTCACATGACGTTTCACGACCAATATAATACTGTAGAAAGATCTGAGCGATGATAAGTGGAACGACACTTATCAATGAAGTGGCCCTTTTAATTGTGTGAAAATAAAATACACTTATTCCTCTCATTGCGTTGTGAGAGACGCTGAAATGCCACTGCGGAGTTGTGAGCTCGATTGACATGGCTCGCTGTGCTACCGAGCCCCCCATGGCAAGGTCGGCCAAGAAGTCCTTTGCTCGCAGTAACTGATGGATCGAAACGTGCTCCTCAGGTTAACTCGACCGCAAGTTGAACAAACAAGTGGGTACTTTGAAAATTTTGACGCGTAAGTTCAAGATATATTTGCTTCTACGCAGTGACTGGAACCAGAGCTTGGAAGAAACCAAACTGCTTCCATCTCGACCCTAACGTGGGAACCTCAGCTTCCGTCTCATGAGAATGAACAAGGCGTAGGCGCTGTTAAGTCATCACGACGTAGTGCTACCGCTGCACGGCCAGCCTAAAAATATATTAAAACAATTACACGAGACAATACGGCTTTATGCGCATCATTGGTATAATATCGGTAGATTTTTTTGTTTATGAACATTTAACCAAGGGTTACAAGTGCCCATTAACCAAGTCACATGAATGAATTTCGAATATCAACAGAAACGAATCTACAAGGAAACTTTAAAAATTAAGGAACAGAAGACCAACTAAAGAAAAATTAACAGAAACTTATACCTATTCACACCCAAGGATTATTAGAAATTTTGCAAGAAATTAAATCTTCACTCGTTAATATAATTACGAATAATGACAGTATGAGAATATTTTAGTTATACGAATTACAAAATATCATACTGCATACTCCCAAAAATTAGTGCATAAACACTCTTCTAATTCCACGCATAACGACGGGCGATAAGAAAGGCCAGGATCTGTTAAGTAGCAGATAATGAACTAATACACACACCAGCGATCTCATACGGTCACTAAATCTAAGTATAACTTTTACACAACTGAAGCCAAGTGACTCTTATGTCAAATTCTTGAATAAATACCGTAAATTTTGGTTTTCTATCTCACGCAATCATGACGTTGATGAAATAAGTGTGAAAAACTTATGAATATACTGATACAGAATCACGCTACACCAACTCCAGAGTTGGTGTCGTCCTTTGCACAGAAAATTAATGAACGTTTAAGCTGAATAAGCAATAACTTGACTTGGGCTAAAGCCTGTCACCGGAAAAAATGGTTTAGAAGACACAAATTCTTCACGTCGACTGTTTCAACACCTAATTACTATTTTGAGCAAAGTTTTTTCATAACACTGGGAGGTAAAAAAAAACTAAAATAGAGTAACTGACTCGCACTCTCGCAAGGTATGCAACACGAGAAGTATGACACGTATTTTGCCTATAATTTTCCAGTTAAAAAGTGGGATTTCACTATATTATTGAACATCATCAAATCTATCATTTGAAACTAATTAGCGCAGCTCGCACATCATATCAGTTCTGCAATGGCAGCGCAAGCACCTCATAACCAACTTGAATGGAGCGGCGTCTTAAATGTGCATAGGAATCACAGAGTTATTCCTTGGTGCTTTACTTGTCACGTGAATGCTTACTTTTTTAAGTGTTCAACCCTGCTTAACAGAATGAGGTTCTAAATGAACGTTCCACGATAGAGAGATGCAATGAGACCAAACTGTATTCTGTATTCTGCACCTCCAGCGGCAACAGAAAAACCACCATTTCCGTGTCATACTCTGCTAATGGGAAAACAATTTAAAAGAAACTGACGTTCCAATTACGCTCCTCTCTTCACAAAATTGCGCAAGGCTTTTAGGCGCACCCAAATGGAAGCTCGAGAAACTCGCCTCTCACAGTGACTTTGCCATCAACTGCAGTAACGATCTCCCCAGGAGCCGGATCACAAATGGCAGACACCACAGGCATCTCCTGAATGGCGGGGCTCTTGCTGAAGTCCACAGTGTCCCAGTCCACGTTGGGAGCGAAGCCTTTGTAGTCTTTTTGCTGCCAGTGCGAGTCGGACTCGTCTTCCGAGACCTCTATGCGACCTTAGACGAAATAAAGTAGTCGTTTCAGATGATGAACTTTTGCAAATTATATAATTCATTTAGAATTATCGTGAAGCGTTATCCACCACATATGAAGAGCAAATATCATTTCTGTACGTGAGGAAGTCAACTCGAAATGAACAATCACTTTTGCCTTAGCCGACTGCGTAATGCCTCAACACGTAAAGATTCCTCAAGCCTGGCACAGTTTGGTAAAAGAGGCATTTGTAAAAATTTAACCCAAACAATGAGACAGTGCTAGAAGAAGAAAATAGTCGAAGTGACGAGTAAGAGACATTAAAAATGTTGAAAAAGAGGAAACAAATATTAGTGGTGAAAGTAACAAAACGTTTGAGAAAGCAATTAAAAGCCATGGTAATTTTCTATGAAAATCATTAAGTTCAAACACAGCCTAAAATATTCGGTCGTACAAAAAATGGCAATTAGAAGCTCGGAGCAACTAAAACATTTCGAGCTTTGATAGTTTCATGTCAACAACTCAAAAAAAAATCATAAACAAAACTCGTACAAGAAATGCGGAAAATATCAAAAACAAATTTTCTCTTATCCTTTTACCACGCTTTACTGACCATTTCTTTTGACATGAGTAAATATTTTACACAGTATTCTTAGTTATTTTCTTCTACAATATCAACATACTCATCATCCCTAACAAGCGTGTCTGTAACAATGAAATAGAAAAAACTTTTCGGACTCAAGAACCAGGAATAACACTACTAAAACGAATAGGACAACTCAAGACTGAGGCATGGACCTTGTGCCACTCAAATCTTCCTGGACGAAGTTCTGATTAGAGTAACAATAAATAATGAA
>VOMN01023095.1:0-32882 GCA_014899125.1 Orchestia grillus | reverse complement strand
TGGATGGATGGATGCAGCCAGAGTCAACAAAATATGTAAGGGAAAATTGACGTCCGTCTGGTCCAGCATCACTGATATGAGGTGGTGTCGTCTATAGGATGCTGAATCGTTATTGAATGGTAATTACAGAAAACGAATAAATGTTTTTGTATGATAGCATACGATATGATAGTATTTTGTTAACATAGTTTGGTTATGAATAGTTGATTTCAAAGGAAACGGTACGAAACATAAATGACCCATTACATGCTTCACTTGAGAAACACCATTCATTTTAAGATACCTCTTTTAAGAATAAATATATATACATATACCTCCTTTTAAGAATAGATATAGTGCATCGCGTCATTTTTCATTGAGCACGTATATTAGTAGCTCTGTAAAGTTTAATTTTTCATTTAAGTACAGTTCATATTTTCATAGCTACGCTAATGCATGAAAAAAAATAACGCCATGCACGATCTGGACATCAGGAATCTCATGTTCCTATTCCGTACGTTTCTGGATCTTCACGTGTGGCCATTTGAAGAAAAAAACTTTACAAGACGACCTCGTCAATCGGTGACATGCCTACAATTCTGCTTCACTAAAATTTATGTCTGCAGCCTCCAGTACGACTATAAAATTGTTTGACCTCCTTTGATTCGTTTGTCTTAAATTTACTTGTAATAGAATTTGCGCTGCGGATAATGCTCTAGATGAATTCGTTATTTTTAACAGGAATGGCTAAGTTAAATATTACGTTGCATTTAAGTGCCTACCAATGACAAAGGCAACGATACTTTGTGCCATATTTTAGAATTGTTTGTCATGTAATAGGTAATTTGAAATCACAGTGTCGAAAACTTGTTCATAGTAATTTATTTCAGAAATGTCTCATTTTGAACCATGAGTTGCTCTTTCGCTCAACAGAACCGTAATTTAATGAGTAAATTTTGCAACTCCGCGCAAAGTTACATCTCAAACTGATTTTCAACGCGTCATTCTTTCGCAGATCCAAGAAATTACCTCCAAAATGATCATAATTGTTTTTATTGATGGATAGCCTGTCTCTCAAACGTTAGACAGCGCTCTCTTTATGCCTGCTATTCTCCCCATCCTTTTCCAAATTTCCACATGCATATGAAGACTATGAATCGATCCAGGAAGTACTGATTTGTCTTAAATAATTGGATCGCATGAATGAGAACCGCTTATAATGTCTTTTGAAATTCTTAATTCTGGCTTCATAACCTCGGATATGTTGATATATGAGTAATTTTCTAATATTTTACTTTATATTCCACTTTCTATGCTAAATGTTGCTTTAATATAATGGAAGATCGATGCATAAATTAAAGCATTATAAGCTTCAATGGTTGAGCAACATAAGTAAGTGCTCTAATACAAAATTTATCTATACCTAAAGCACGTTTCATTATTGCTCATAATTCTTAGTCGAATAACACTTGAGGTTTAATTACTAATTAGAATGACCCACAGAAAAAATTGAACTCATGTGTAGACTGCAGAAGAAGGCCCTCGAGTAATATTGGTCATGATGAACTGAGCTAAGATAAGAATTAAGGTTCAAGTCCAGGTTAGATGGATGACTGGTGAGGTCGTCTTCATTTGAAGCAAGGCCTCGTCGGGTGAATTTCTTTTATCGCTGGTAAGGCTTGTTTAACAAAATTAGTTCTTTGAGACTTAGGCAAAGAGTTCGGTATTTTTGCTAACTCGGTAAAGTCTGACGCTCTTATTTGCGTATTAAAAGACAATGTAAATGTTAGGTATGAATTTTCTGAAAGTGGTACCTAGACACACTACATTCAGACTACTACTGCCCTATGCTTCCGCAATAAGAGTAATCTAGCATTTTGTCTTGATGATAGTCTCAAACAATCTAGAGTCTCAAGGAATTAATTAAAAAAAGCAATTCCCACAGCCACTTGAAGTGCCGCAGATTTTATAAATGAAGTTCTCAACGGAAGGAGACAAAAACTCTATCCGATATCAGGGTACACAAATTCACTTACGAAACAGAAACTTCGTGCGGTCAAACGCACTTCAGATGTCTTAGTGATCATTTTTTATAGTTTCATACTACAGCGTTCGTTATTCTCTCAATAACAATTGTTCACACAATAAACGTAATGGAATACGGTCATGGCTAGCGGTCTGCTGAGCAGGGACCAGCAACTCGGAAATAACAGGCAAAATTTGCTGTCTCGCCAGGTCAGGCCGGCCATGTTTCCCAGCCTCATGAAGTGGAATCTGAGGAAACGACCCGCGAGTCTTGTACGGCAGATATTTGTTGGGGAATAGATATAGTGGTCCTAAAATGGCTTTATTGTTGAATTTCTGAGCAAGTAAATGTACTTGACATACCGTACGTACTTTGATGTATGTTAATTGAGGATGTGATGTTAACTTTTTCGGTTGAGAAGTAAATTCTATGAGTCATACCTGAACCATTTTTGAAAACTTGCTTCAGATTTGAAGATGAAACCATTTACTACCAACCACCGTCTGCAACGTTTTATTAATGTAAAGTGCACTCTTTAAATGAATTTTATCGATCCAAATCTGAATTCATGAACGTTAAATTTGGCACTGCTACTCGACTTTTTGAATATCATACGAGTAAAAAATTTTTTTTTTTTCATTTGGAGGGCGAAGAAGATTGCGCAGCCTTGTCGTGTGCGGAAGTGTAGCATGTCACCTCGTTTTCAACGGTCGGCCGCGGGAGCTCTTGATGTATTGGGAGAGCAGTTCAAGTTAGCGATGCCTGGCCTTGACCAGCGGGTCTTCTTCAAAGCTACGAGCCACATGAAGAGCCCCATTAACCTTCGCTGCAGCAGCTCTCGAACCTTATTGCTACGTAACAATGGCACCGCGATTTTATTGACCCTACTTAAATCCGTCCAATTCATTTCGTTTTGGAGCATTTAGGTGGGCCATTAATGCGCAGCGGAGGTAGCAGGCGAGCTTCTCATACCGCCGTCTTTAAGAGCGTTCACTTCCCTGTGGTGAAACACGGCATTTCCTCCAGCCTTGTGATGACTTATTGCTTCAAGACTCAGGCTTAGGTTCGTACATGCAATCGCCTGCAACTGCAGGGATTACAAAACACGTGATCTTTTTCCCTGACGTTCTCTTTTTGCAAGGTATTGCTCGCTGGCCCCGTTTATTAATTTACGGAGGATCGAAAACAGTGTTGTTAGTGACAGAAACTGTGAATAGAAGGGACCCGACCAACGATTATCACTACGCTAATCGAAGTACAAAATAATGTAGCTGGGGTGTTGTTGGGCATCACAACGTGAAGAAAAACAGCGTCATTCGGGCAAGGAACGTTTTCTATTTTTTGAATCCATTAATTGCAGGGAAAGAATAAATTGACTAACTCGAGCAGGGACCATTGTCTGTAATGTATCTAAGCAGCCCTTCAGGGAGCTTAGGACAGACAATAGGGCTATGATAGGTTTGTGGCTTTCGGATGCTATGGGGGTTGACGTCCCCAGGGGGGCACTCGTAGGTTACCTCAGCTCTAGTTAAGCCTTCGAGACTTCTATCTTTCGTACCCACTTTGCTTCTTTCAATTTTCACACCTTATTCCCTACCTTTTTTCATATTTTCTTCCTGTTTATTCATAACGTGCTGTTTCTATGAACAGAGGATTCTGTGTGGGAACGCACCTGGTGCATGTCCCGATTCTCTACAGTTTATTCTAAATGGTTACTTGTCTTTCGGCGCGACATACATAATCCGTGTCACTGAAACGTTGCAAACTATACCACCATTACAATTACTGCTTCTACTAATCAGATCAGAAAATCGTGCGTTACTTCAATAGCGCAAGTTGACTAGTTCTGGCTGCTGTACCTCGTACAGTGGTCGCTGTTGTCTGTTGGTCGCCATTTTCCTAGAAACATCGACGTTGTTGCCGCGGTACCAACTTTAGTATTACTCACCAAATTCGGGGGCCATGGTGCAAAGCACAGCGTTTTTTGTAATGCCGGCTGTTGGTAGTTAGAGGCAATGGTGCAAAAATATGGGCTACTTCTGCAGTACCCGCTGTTGGTAATTAGAGGCCGTGCTGTAAAGATCTGGGTTACTTCAGCAGTACCGACCGCTGCAAATTGGAGACCATGACTGGAATATCCTCCTCAATTCAACAGCGTACGCTGCCGGTGCGAGACTATGCAAGTCATCGCTGCGGAACTAAAGTTATAAATCTATAATCTGCTTTAGCGCGACCTTCGTAAAATATCGAGTAACGTTGTGATTTTTTTTTCGGTATTTTTAAAAAGTGAATTTCGCACACCCTGAAGAGAGTGGAATTGCAGTGTGAACTTTGTAAATATTTGGATACTCTGCAATTCTTTCAGTTTCTCATGTATTTCCAAGTAATGAAAAATGTATCATTCATTTCTATAGCATATGAATTGATCAATATCCTTCTCATAGTAAATGGGTGGAGCCACTCATTCCTCTGACATTGGTGTGGCTGCACACAGGCGATCCTTGAGGTATGACGTACGTACTTTGAACGCCGTTTCATGTATGCCCAAAATTTTTCGAATACATGTAGCTAAAAATTTAAACGCAAAACAAATGGTACTGAAAAATGAGTGCGTCGTATTTTGAAGATCACCCGTACGCCCTTATACTGCCCGAACTCTCATTCCTGATCATTTTCGCCCGAACATCGCAAAAGCCTGCTCCAAATATCCCATAGATCAATTTGGAAAATTCGACCAGGCTGCTATGAAGAAGATTGAAGACTTGGTCCTCATTCAAAACATCGCAATTAGGTCGTTTATATAGACTGGCTTATAATTGATGTTCGCCGAATGAATTCCGACTAAATGCCACTTCTAAGTCAAGCTTGACCTTGCGTAAAATCAAGGCAAAGTTGTGATCATGCGCGTAATTCAGAAACGGACGATTCAGCTTGAGTTCATTAATCTTCTTAACATGTGTGAAGCATGAAAATTTCCATAAGAAAACTGTGAGGTTGAATCTAATAAATGATTTTAAAATTATGCAATTACGCGGGAATTTTAACTGAAATATCTGAGATATAAGAAGCATAAAACACAGTTTTTCGTCTAAGCACTCAACAGTTCAAAATTTTACGATCGAAAATCAAAACTATTATAGCGAACGAAACAAGGCAAAAACTAGGATTTCTTTGATATAATTTTTTAGTATAGGAATGAAGTGCAGAGTTGGCATAGATAAGCCGATGTAGTGAAATAGTTAGAGATAATTCCCTACCATGCTACCTTCGAAAAGGATATTTTTTAACAGTGTGAGGGCGATAGTCTAGCCTGTGTTTACATATTTACTGATACACTATAAGAATACATTTATCACATAATATTGTAGTACTCGTGGTCCGTTTTTTCAAGACATACTCCAAGTCATATATGTTACGATATTTGTGTCATATATTTCAGTCCTAATTCATTGAAATTTATGCTGGGCTTCATTAACTAAGGAGTTCATAGTTCAGAGTATTTTACCATTGTGTGAAGTGTGAATCTTGAGTGAAGCACAAATATATCAGTCTCTAAACTGGGTATTTCAGAATTCTTTGAATAAACTTAACAGAAGATTTGTTTCGGTGACATAAACACATTTTACTCTATGGAAGCAAGTCCAAAAATGCTTAGTTAAAAACTTACTGAGACCTGAAATCTAAAAAGTACGAATGCCTTTAACTTTTAAATCTAGCGTTTGTGCGTCTGATCGGCACACTACTGTACTTCACAGCGCTGTTAAAGACGGACTCTGACACAGCTCATCAACGTTCAGATCATTTACATCAAGCTCATTTACATATCTCATGGTCATTTAAATAAGTTTCGCCTCAGCAAGAATTACTGAAATTCCTAATTCCTTCTCATGAGTTCGACAATCAATTGCACCGGAGCTTTCTCATATGCATCACAGCAGACGGACGGAATTTCGAACACCTACTATGAATACCTAACCTACCTTCAAACTCTGTATTGTTCATTCATAATAATAAATTTGTTGTGACCGCTCTAACTTTCGGACACGCTCTAACTCTCAGGTCTCCGTAACTTTTTAAATAAGCATTTTCAGACATATCTCCGTAGAGTAAAATGTATTTATTTCACCGAAACAAACCTATTGTTAAATTTTTCAAGTTATTTTGAAACACATTGCATATTCATCCAGAGTTGCTACAAATTTTTCATAAATAAGGGTGGGGAAATCATTTGCGACAGGTTTTTCAGATAACAGAATCCGTCCACATCACAAGTCCATCTAGAAAATAGAGCTAATTACCTGCTCTATTTGTGAAAAATTCCGTATGGGGGATTAAATTAGGCCAATCACGTAAATCTATCCTGAAGGTATCAGTGATACCACAATCCTATTCAAGTGAGCAGTGCTGACCGTGTGCCCACAATCCGCTCACGTCAAGGAAAAGTCAGTGTTGAGCATTGCAGCGGCACGCGCAACTGTGTCACATCACTAGCAGTAATTACGTTCGTTATTATCCAATATTCGGTCTCATTAAATTTGCCAAGTCAGAGCGACCTCGCCGCCCTGACCCATTACTTTAATGAGTCGGTCATGCTCCGTCCTTCCTTGCTGAGGTGGTAGCGTGGTCTCCGGATACTGAGTTACTTTGTACATTTGGTTTCTGAAAGAAGTGTTGCTCAACATTTCGTGGGTGTAGCTTCATATTACTTTTTGGAATACGTGGGAATGAGTGGTACACATTTTTACTTTGGTTTTCGGATTATAACACAATTGGTATACACCATAATACCTTTATATTCCACTTTGTTTAGTACGAAGCTTTGTTTTTGTTAATTAAGCACGTCCTGCAGAAATGAAACATTCACATGAATATTACACATACATGCAGTATTTTATTATTGATGTAAAATTTTACTCATATTATTGAGTAATATAATTGCATCCTCCAGCCGTCGTAACCGAGCGTCAGCATACCTTGATACGCTACCCACCATTTGACCTAGTGATGGGTAGAGGCTTTCCTATATTATTAAATGACTTACCATTGAGTCATCTTCCGATTTCATAAATGTATACCTAATGAAGTAAAATCCGTGCAGCAAGACTTACACAAAGTGAAAAGCACTTTCCCAATGTTCAGTTAATCTTTATCACATGCCCAAATAGTAACAAGAACTCTATTTCTTTTTTCATTTTGCTTTACATATTTCGTTTCGCTTCATTTCACATTGATGTTCGTGGCGTACTTTCCTGTAAATTTATCCAAGCGAATATAAATATTGTTAATGTGACTAAATTATTGTATCATACGTATGAACGTTACAATCATAGCGTCAACTGTGCAATAAATGTAATTTTATTCCATTATATTCAGTGTGAAATAAATGAAATCAAAGTTCGATGATTATTTCATAGTCGAGTTTATACTTGTAAGTGTAACCCTTGTATCATATATTAGTCAATGTAAAACTAGATTTTGTAGGACGAGGGCGTTAGTTGCGCAGTACGAGAGCACAATTTCAGAATGTGTGTCAAGTGACAAATGTTTGCGTCAGTGTGCGCGACGAACTATGTACAGGTGGTGTGATGGGGTCCGATGTAATCATGAGACATTTCCTAGGCATAAGACTTGAGTAGAAGTCCAACCAAGACAGGACGACTCAGATCGCTCCCGTTGCCGTTTTCTGAGCGTTACCATTCGCTTCGAACTACGCATCAATGACAGGAAACGTGTTCAGAAAGAGAGTGCATGTTAACAATCCTTATTAAACTTTATCTTGTAATAGAACGGAGCTTCTTGAATAAGTAGGGAGCTTACATAATTGCTGAAGTGCACGCCAGTCTCATGACGAGGTTGCATAACTCTGAGGTAAGGAGCGGTGACACGTCTTCGTGATGCCAACCTCATTACCGCAGCCAATAACGAAGCTCCTCTTCTGTCTCCAGTAGTGACCCAGCCCTCAGCTCTGCGGTTGGTCACCCCACACCGCACACTTCATCATTGCCCTCTGTCAAGAAGAGAACTTGCAGCACATAGGGCGTCGTCTTACGACACTCGAAACTCGTGACTGTCACCAAGAGTACCTCCTGATACCATGGATTTTTTCGTGGAAGTTCCTAGGGAAAAATAGAAAGTTCTTCATATTGACTAACTTGGCGGTGAGGGGAAAAGGTGCCCCCTCTTAAGCCAAGAACAATTGATCATAAACATACATGGAATTATTCTGAGTGTCCGCTTTACTTAGGGTTAGCAAGAATACCAACGAGGTAACGCTTTCGCTTTGAAAATAGGTTCGAAGAAATTTGTAAAGTACCTTATCCTAATATATTTCTAAAATGATCTCATGGAATTCGGAATGCACAATGATTTCAAAAATTTAAGTTCATTTTACGCCTTACAAATCACGCTTCTTTCGTTTACCTTCCTTACTCATGTTCAAGCAATGCCTCCTATACAGAAGGCAGCGGCCCAAATCTTTTCTTGAAGGTAAATCACCACATGCCTTAATTAAATATATCATTAAGACTATTAGTAATCCTATGGCTCAATTCCTTCAGAACGCAAGTTAGGAAACAATAATGTCCGGACTGTGTCTTTGGGTGTTTTGCTTTGTGTGTTCTTGTTAACCTGAGGAAATGGCTCATAGGTTAACCTGAGGAAATGGCTCATAGGTTAACCTGAGGAGATGGCTCATAGGCTAACCTGAGGAGATGGCTCATAGGTTAACCTGAGGAGATGGCTCATAGGTTAACCTGAGGAGATGGCTCATAGGTTAACCTGAGGAGATGGCTCATAGGTTAACCTGAGGAGATGGCTCATAGGTTAACCTGAGGAGATGGCTCATAGATTAACCTGAGGAGATAGCTCATAGGTTTACACGGATCGGCAAAGTAGGGGGTCATTTCTCGAAGATATCAGGAGAAAATATCAAGGAATAAAAGGCCGCATTTCTTTATGTTCGCTTCGCTATGGCTTTTGACGTCCCTTTAAAAAGACTGAGAACCGAACGGCTTGATACTAGTGACGATTCAAGTACTCATAAGAGCTCTCTTAACCTTGAAATTGCTTCTGAGTATTCGACCTCTTTTATAAATCAGAGAAATAAACTCATATTCAGCTCCTATTTCATCTCAGCTCCTAGTTCATCTCAGCAATTTTTTCCTCTCTCCATGTAGCACGTATGACTTTGATTAAAATCACTCAGGTGAAATCATAGCTGCGGTTGTTTTCAGACCTGGGGTAACAAACACATTGGTCCAACACAATTAAATCCATGAAAGTCTGTAAAAAATGGCTTTTTTTCTCAGTTTTATCAGTGAGTTCTGCCTAACGCCTAAGTTTGTTGCCAGTTCTTCCTTGAGGCGCCTATAATCCCTGGTGAGCAGCACACTCAAGATGTACAAGATGGCTGAACACCACGTGCTCACGTTTATTGTGCGTACAATGATTTGTTGAGAAAATTATGGGCTTCCTCAGATCACTGGACTGAAATCATTTACTTCTGTTACCCTAAAATATATACGAGTACGTAGAATTTACTTAGCGCTAGGCCGCAATTCCAATGGCCCTCGGCCATGTGCGCTAGAATTCTACGGTGGGTCGTGCTAGCGAGTCGTGCCAGTAACCTGCAAAAGTGGCCATGAATTTATTTTTGCGAATATAAATTACAAGTCTGTGGGGTCATAGTTTTGATCTCTGAAAGAGGCACAAATGGAAGTGTTGTTTTTAAACAACACGGAACCAGATTCTTCGGGTAAATTAGAGCTAGTCTTATGTGTTCAAGAACTCGTATTTGCTTCGTTTAGATTTATGATTGGAAAGACTCACTTTGAAGACATGGTATGAAAAATAGAGTAATCTTAACAAATACCTAAATTTTACGAAGTTGTGTGATGCCTCTCTGTGAAGTTTTCACTTTTTAAATAACAAAATTACGCTGAATTTTAAGTACGCGTAGTGTGATTAAATGATTTTTAGGACGGAAACATGTAAGTAGCTTCAAAGCTGTTCAATGACATAATTTGAATCCGTTTTATTGTTTCAACAAATAAAAATTCAGTTATCAATCATTAAGTAATAATAACCCTAGTGCATTTTTTTCTTTAAACGTGAAGGTAAAGGACACCGAAAAAACTACTGTCAGAAGCAAATGTGTGAACGTGACACATACTTCATCTACTGGCTAAAGTCACATGAGGTACAATAGTGTCTATCAGCAATGAACAAATGTGAGGGGAAAATGTGTGTCTCTACATACAAGTATGCACACACAAAATAGATGAGTACACTGCAAGTGTGTAACATGCACACAATGCGAGTGGCTTTGGGGGGAAAACATACCCAAAAAGCACAGACGTGAACCAGAGTGAGACATTTTTACACGACGCGTGCACTTAAGTGATGTGTAAATACATACAAAGTTCATGTAAGGGCCTCTTGCGTGCGGAATGCGAGCAAGTCACGCTAAACAGGCGTGAGAGTTACGTAATTATTTGTCAGGCAAATTACAAGAGTGCTTGCAGCTGAGTTCTTGAAGGCTTTTTTTCATCTTTGTTGTTGGACGAGGAGCGACCGACTTTCGTTTCACTTGCGCTCACTGCCCTGCATGATATAGCAAGAGCTAGACGCTTCTACCTACAAAACTTTTGGCTTGAAGAGGCAGGTTACAAAAGGAATGCGTCAGGTTGCGCCACCAAGTGAGGAGTGCCAAGTGTTAGGTTGTCTAGAGGGTCAAGGCTTCACTGCCGGGGTAGGTGGTCGCTTCATTGATAGTAATTGCATGGGGCAGTGGCCTGAGCATCGTGATGTCATAAGTGTCGAGGTCTACGCCACTAGGCAAAAATGGTAACATGGCTGTGTGAAAATGTGTTCCCTATTTCTGCTGTCTATTTCCCGAGCCTCATAGAATATCTCACGGAATTATTCGTTGGAAGAATATGATTATGGAATTGACAACGACATTTGAAGTTGAATTGGGCGTACAATGACAGTTGACTCAGTTATCTCAAGCAGAGTCAAAGCAAAGACCGCTAGTAAAATAAGTCGGTTCATCAGAAGTAAAAGGAAGGAATTTATGCAACTATTCTGCAGACTCAACACTCAACAGCCCTTGATATCACTTTCAAATGGTTGTAACGGTGTCGACGCCAATCCCGGATCGACCGTCCTGCCCTGGCGATGTCGCGAGGCGTGGAGTACTGTACATAAGAATATACGGGACGGCCGCTGCTGGATTAGGTTGAAATCGCTCCCTTGCAGAGTAAACATCACCTAAGGAATGCTTCATTCAATTTCTGAGCCACGATTCGATCTTGCAGCAGCACAGTTAGCCTTTTATTGGACACTTTTCCATAAGAAATCCCTTGGTGAATATTCGGGTCTTGAATTCAATTCCTGGGTAGAAAATAAAACACTACGTGTTGCACGGTGTAATATTGTAAGAATTATGAATATAGAGTTTCATCTTTTATTGTTCTTTTTTAACCATATCAGACACCATGTGCACTGTAAATGAAATACTTGAATGAGGTTATTTCTCCCACTAAACGTGTCTCATTGCCCATTCAATAAGGAGGCTACGAAAATTTAACTTCACTAGTAGCTATCCGGTGGAATAAACTAAAGCTTTCTTTGACCACTAATTTATGATTCTTTTAAAGACCGCACCTGCAACCAAATCCTTAAGAATCGAGGCTTATGAAATAAGTCTAGCTAGCTAACCTCTTCTGTTAACAGCAAGCTTCGAGTGTTCAAAGTGCCAGGCCACTGACACTCAGCCTCCTCAGATGACTCGTCTTCAGCACGGAAAATATGAAAGCCGAAGCGATGCCGAGGTTGCAGCAGGAACTGGGTCGGGGCCGCTTTTGCATCTTTTCAAAGAAGCGATCGGGTCCGTTGCATGATTTAGATCGGCCAAGAGAAGATAATTAATGCAAAGTCAGGCACGAGAGCTATCATCGGAGTTCATCATGTTATCTTCTTCAGTAGTGTATCTTCACAAATGATCCCGTCTGAAAAGATTCATTCTTTTGAAATTGCTTAGTGTCTCTTCCGGATCAACGTGGTGAGAAAATGCGCCCGGAAGCCAGCTCTCAGCTCGAGATCATGCGTGGTAGAGATTGATGGTTCGGTGTGTCAGTCTCGACAGATTTCATTTTCTTTCGACCTAAATTCTTCTAACTTGCCTCATTCAATTAAACTGACATGACATTAAATTATTTTTATTTTCATGATGTTTGGACTCGCTGAATTTCATAGCTTTTCATTTATACACCAGATACCATCACGGTGAATTTATATATCAGAAAACGCAACCAAAAGCCATCAATATTCGGCCACTTGTTTCAAGGGCGGAAGAAAGTCAAATTTACACTGCAATGGATTTCACGTCCGTCTCTCAGTTGCTTCAAGCAAAACTTCAGAGATACCTGCAATATACACATCAATGTGTACATTCCCACGGACACAGAAATATACCTCGGTAAAATAATTTGTCGCTAATCATTGGTCCAAACATTCTATTGAAAAAATCGTATTCAGTTCCTCCGAAAGGTAATTTAAATAGTTTGAGAACGGACTGGGAAAGAAGACGATTCACTCCGCGCCTTTGTCTGTGGGAGCTGCTAATGACCTCTCATGTAGAATAGAATTCAAAAAAGGCACGAGGATCTCCTCAGATTTCGTCAAGGCTTTTAGCCGACATTGTGTGCAGCTTCTCATTGAGAGCTGAAGTGGAATGTTGTCGCCAGAATGAGAGTGGGCAGTTGATGCCTCGCCTAAAGAACACGTTCTCTCGTTTGTTCGCCGAGGGAAGGAAATTCAAAAATTGGAATTAAAGGCCCTCGGTCAACGTGTGGGCCACCTGCAGAGAACTCGGAACTCTAAACAAAGTGAAAGTGAAAAGTTTCCAGCAAAGCTGAGTGCTTTTAATAGCTCACAGCGAACGGTAAAGGCTTTTCTGGGTTTCTTCAGGGGCACATAACTGATTACGCTTCCAAAGTACTTAGGGAACTTGACGTAACCTAGCGGGAACCCTCGCCCTTCGCAACACAACTGAAGCACTGGCTGCAAGTCCAATTCTTTTGTTTGACGAGTATAAATTTTGCCTATTATTTTCAAAGTTTACTCTTATGGCTTTCGTAACGTATTCAGAAATAATCTTTCCGCGTGCAGTAATACCCATGCTCGATTTTCTTGCTGATATGTGTTCTGTATATTGTCGATGCGAGGTGTTGCTAATAAGCCTAAAGGCTGTAATTACTGTAAATCTTTTCGCAATATCAGAATGACACTAATTAATATTCCAACTTGAGGTTTTTTCATTGAGTATTTTACTTCTCTCAAAAAGGCTTAAGACATATCTTGCATGTTTAAGTCACTCAAAAGTTAAAATAAATCACATTGGCTACTATCGATGGAGTATAGTGGAGTTAAAGTCTAGATTAAATTGCGTCACCTGAGGCCGTGCGAGAATTCCGGAGTCTAAAGAATCAGTAATGGAATTGGTCAATGAGATGAAGGATTAAGATAGAATGGGAATGAATGAGGTGCATAATTTTGTTGAAGTTATCGGTAGAGATAAAAACTAGAAGTTATTTTTAAGGTATAAAGGCATCAAATATTTTAATCATAGGTCTCGGAAACATCATTCTGATTGAAATCCGTCCGGAGAAAACATTACAATTTTACAAGCTTTATCGAAGTATGAACTGCCAACACACATTAGTCAGTGCACGTCAGGAAACCCTGAAATGTATTTGATTAATGCCACAGCAGCAATTCTCATCCTTATTACTTATTCAGTCATTTCTAAACGTTATTTTGTGATTGAACTAAAAGAGTATCGAATCTATATTATTCTGCCGTGTCTGATAACAGCCTTTATGTATTCCTTTCAGTGCTAGAGATATCGATCATTATGGTTCAGTAACCTTACTCCATTGATTTTTTTGCTGTTTACATTTTTAAGCGTAATTTACAAGCTCAAATCGTACATCCGTCCCAAAAGTCTACCTTATTTTTCGCTTAGAAAGAGATTCCGCTAAGAGACTATTCCGGATTCAGTGAAACCTGAAGCGAAGCCTTCAGCTGTTACAGGCTGAAGAACTTCATGAGTATTGTTTTTCTGCGGCAGAGCCGCTTTTGGAGTCCTAGGTCTACATGGCCTGTTCCAAAGTTTTTTTAATGATGATTTGGAATTCTTTTTTACGTCGATCTGTCAGATGCCTATGTAAGGTCGTTGACGCCGGAAGCTGAATGAACTGAACAGATTGAGTACATTCAAATCCTCGACTTAGTTAAAATGTTTATGGAAGTAATAAGTTATCTGCAAGTTATTTGTAAAGTTCTAGGTCAATTTAGTTGGTTCCGTTTAAGTGATACGATAAGGTCTCAGAGAACAGGAGGGAAACTGTAGCTGTCCAGTCAGCTTCAAGCCGACAGAGCGATAAAACTCGCGTCCATGTTTTCAGTCTGTAGAAGTAAAGAAATTTATTACACCCATTATTCGGCGTCGTAGTGTGATCAAAAACCTCTTCTGCGCTGGGTGTTGGGAGACAATGTATCGCTGCTCTGCGTGGTGTGTGTCTCCGAAAAAACTCCTTTGAAATCCATCGTCGAAGGAAATGGTACCTGAATGAGAGAAGCAAAAAGTGAAGGAAAAAATTGTGATTGCACCGATAAAAGAAAATTATGGAAATAAACGTAAGTTTCATTTCCAAGCCAAGTCTGTGTAACATAAGGGCAATTGTTCTTTCACAAGCTAAATATTCTTTGGCGAGCAAAAAGATCTTACCACCTCAGGAGTATTATATCTGCAGCAAAAGTAGTGAAAGTCATGAATTAATGATCTGCATCTCATACAACTGTACTTCATGTCTTTCCTGACCTATGGACGGATTTAGATGCTAAGTACATTGAATCAGACCTGAATTCAACTCGTATTATTATTCGAACTTACAAGAACTCGTATGGATTATAAAGTTAGAACAACGCCATTTACAATCTTTAGGTCACATTCAAACTACCCTTGTCTAAGTGTAGTCAAAGTTAAGATGGCATTTACTGTAGGTTCATCTATTTACAAGTGACATGTTTTAGCAAAACATTGAAATTCCACTTCATACTAATGCACAATTGTTGCTAGCTTGCTTGTTTGGTCCGTCTCTCTATCACGCTTTTAAGGATTTATACAGGAAAAAATTCCGGGCCCATATTCCTAAGCTTATAGCTAGACTGTCAGGTAAGGTAGTCCTTAGCAGTGACACTGAAAATAACATTTTTTCATATCAGAGCGTCTTAAAAATTTAGCATCATTTGTCCCGCTATTGTTGGTGGGGTGCGTCTACTAGTCTATGCTATAATAAGAGCGATTTTTTGTACGTCTTTCACACTTTGCAATATTCCATTACAAAAAATTTAATTCCAGCATCTGTTCTATTTGTCGAATTTCTCTTCAATTTTTTCAATAATTATGGGAAGATGATGAACTATAACTCTTTGACATATCAGTGATACCATTTCATCACTGTCTCTTCTGAGAGATGAAGATTAAAA
The DNA here is from genome assembly GCA_014899125.1 of Orchestia grillus. NCBI lineage: Eukaryota > Metazoa > Arthropoda > Malacostraca > Amphipoda > Talitridae > Orchestia > Orchestia grillus. The sequence goes on along the minus strand of VOMN01023095.1, from coordinate 17,323 downwards.
TCCTCATAAATATGATGTGCTTGAAAAGCATTTTATAGCTGTGATCCCGTCCAAGAATTTTCTGAGAAATTGCAGCTAAGCCCGAAATGCAGGCACCCCAATAACACACTAACACATAGACCAATAACACATATAAAAGCCTATGCAATATAGGCACATATTCCAGCATGAAAAATGGAATTATTGTTTGACTACCAATAGTTCATGCTTAAGTTGAGACAGTGGCAAATACTAAATGCCCTTGTTTGCTAAAATACGATAACAAAAAAAAAACATTATTAAACGATAATCTGTCATCAGGCTTGATCAATTGAATGTGTTTGTCGGCCAAGATCCGACAACTGCACTCCATTCATCTAACTCGAAGCATCTCGCAAAACCGTTTGGCGCAGTATTTTTGCCTGGTCTAATGATGCTGTATTGCACTAGTTCTTACTAAAAATGCGCAAAAGTGCGTCTATTTAAGGGATCAGTTGCCGTACTGCATTTCATGAAGCATTAAGCCTGTTTCAAACTCTTCAGCCTATTCAGAATCGAGCTCTGGAAATTCTAAGATACTACCTCGCAGTATATTTTTTAAGTTCACGTAGAAATGATTTTATCACAGCCTTTCACTTCTAGTATTTTATTATGGGAACCGTAATATCATTGAGACCATAATGCGGAACAAGTGCAGTTTTATCGGCGTTAAATAAGATTCAATGTAAGAACCTGTAACGTTCAGCTCATAACCTATAAAAAATTCCTGACCTCGAAAGGCCAGAATTTTGTGGGAAGCAGCCCTCTATAAACCTCTTCAACGAAGTTATAAATTACCCAAGGACATTTTTAGTGCCACTGAGTCGTAAAATAAATCGAAACAGGGCTTTCGTGAAGTGTTTCGAGAACTCAGAGAGAGCTCATCTCTGTCAATGTAGTATTATCTCGGGCCATTAAAAAGAAATAAATCTATCCCACCAAAAAATCAGTGCCATCAGTCATGATAGCCCATTTGGCAAGCTTAAATTATTATAAGGCTCTGCATTACGGGCATTGGAGAGGCTTAGTGGCCGCGTATCCTCTTTTGCATCGCAGACGTTGAGTCTAAAATGACGGCAAATTTGAGCACAACATGGCACCCGCATGCACTGAGTGTAAACACCGCGAGTCGGGACCTCAGGTGTCATTCCTGGCCACCACGGTTGCTCGTTAAGTCCTCTTATTAGTTATTATTAAAGGAGCCTGTACCGCAGCCTTCACCCCTTTGGCTCTTAGCTCTACTCTTGCCCCTTTTATGGTTTTTTAAAGGTCTACTCGGGCGTGAGGATGAACTGGGGCTTATGAGCCTCCATACTTCCGGCCGATGAGCTCCTACATGACTGACGTACGACCGCTCGCGCTAGGTTCGGGTTGAGGAGGGGGAGGAGTGGGGGGGTCTGGGAATTCGGGTTATTTAGTGAGGGAAGGATAGGATTACGTGATATTTACCAAAAAACATGAATGGAAATATATAGTACCTAAGGTAAGAAGAATATGCAATGAGACCTACATTGAATAATTAAATTAAGGAAAGCAAATTTCATCTTAATGTTAATTGCCGCTAACGAAGGTATGCTGAAGCAAATAAATATGAAACTAAATGAAATTCTGCGATATATGACGAGTTGTGGATGGTTTGTATGTTTCACATTAGGTTATTTATGAAACTAATTCTATGAATTTATGATAAAGTAGGCCTCCGAAACATTTTCGACATAAATATTAGTTTTACTGGAATTGTCTAAACTTTCAAATCCAAAGTGGATTTGCGATTGAAGCACAGTGAAGATTTGTGTGGTGTATGATAAAGAAATGAGACCGGGGCTAAAGGTGAATGACTCCCATTAGAAGTTGAAGCTACAGTAAATGTACGTATCATAACTTCATCAATACACAACGTTAAATAATTGTTATAACTAAGTCTCCATTTTCTGTTGTAAAAGTCTCTGAGCTTATTACTTAAATGAAAGTATTGAGCAAGTGAGTTTGTGGTAGAGACAAACAGATGAGAATTTCTCCCCGCCGCTCTCCTAACTAAAGCGTTTCTCTGATGACCTGCATGAGACGATCGGTCTCTCAGACACGCGTGCACAGGCCTATTTCTGCATAACGACCAATTCTATTTTCATTATTCCGCACAGATATGGACAACAGTGTCCAGGTCTGTGAAGCAGTCCGTACGATAAAAAACGTTTGGAAGCTCAGTTCATTCTTATGTCAAAAGTTGCTAGGTTACTTGAACTTTGTGTAACTCTTGGAAAAATCGATTACTTGTCATGTCCTGACGATTATAGTCAATTTTTTAAAATTTCAAGTTTATACATTTATAAATTTTCTGTCGAAACAATAAACTTTCTCATTGAACTTGGTCAGCACAATGAGCATCTAATCTTTGCATAGCCAATGCAATCTACAAATGAATTCCAGTATGAAAAAATTACAACATTACAAGATAGCTCTCTGTACTTCATCTTTAGTTCTTTAATTGACTCTTCATATCACATTTCCTCATGCCAACCGCATTGTGAAAAAGTGACATACACTTTGGGTGTACCTGCGGAAGGCCCTATGCTTCCACCAGCCACGGCTTGATCTAGCACACGAAGTACGCTTGTTTTGCATGTGAAATTCTACTTTATTTTGGGAGTCCGATTATAAACGTAATTCACGATCAAATGTTTTGCTGAAGATTGATACTAAGCTTCAGCTTGAATGTAGGTTTAAAAACATATTTTCATGGGGAAAAGTAATTTGTTTATATGTCTTCTGCCCTCTTAAATGATATCGGCTTAAGTTGAGCTATGTTGTTCATAACAAGGCCTTTGCTCCTCGTAAATTACAAAGTCTTGTGGACTCGTAAGGAAGTCATAAAGTGAGCATCTTTTACTAGTCTTTTGTTCGGTGGCAAAAGGTGCCTTCACGGCCCATGCTACCTCTTCAATAAAGCAAAGTTCAGGGCTGATGGATGAAACCTTTCGACGGTGGGACTGCCAGTTGAAAACTTACCCAATTATAGGGCAACCGAAAAGAGTACCTATTCCTGTCTTTGCAGGGCCCTAATAGAACTTGATTCGTGCCAACAATTTGACTGGTGTGTAGAGTGTAATCAGTAGATGACGTCATCGCTGGAGAGCACTTCATAAATTGAATAGAAGTCTCTGCCTACGTGTGAACATCGCTTCAAAAGCAGACGTAAATTGGGCCCTGAAAGGATTTTTACGGGTAATATTGTTGAGCTTTACGTCACTGCGATAGATCTGAGAACGTGGGGTAACTGCATTTTACAATGGCATGGCTCAAGTATTAGGTGTTGCTGGAGAAGTCTATGTATTTAACGGCACTAACAGATAAAAAATTGTATCATTCTAAGGTCTGAGTTATTCAAAACTAAAAATTAAGTCACATTAGCTCAGTTTTATGAAACGAGCTTGCCCATGCAAAGTTTTATTAAATTCTAGAATGCACGCGTGTAAAATACCTGTCTCAATTACCCTTTTTATATTTATCTATTTGAGGATAATTAGATAACAAGCTACTAAGCTTTGCAGCTCTAAAGTCATTCTACGTCAGCGGTGGATCCAGAGGGGGGAACAAGACGGGACACAGCATATGACGGTACTGACGCTCTTGTTCCAGGTACGTATTCACTTGAAAAAAATTCTACACACGAATAGATTTTACTGAAGAAATATGCCAAATGGGTTTTTCATAGTGCTCGACTCTCTGTCAGAGGTTAACCGTAAAGTGATTTACATATCTTATAGGAGACTGTGTGATGAATTTATTCCCTTGGAATTGAGATGTTCGACTTCAATTAGCTAGAAAACAAAGTGCTCACGGACCTTTCAACAACCGATTCTCAAAAAAACAATTAGCCATTGCCACTGTAGGAGAATTAATACCGGAAAAATTCTGGTAAATGTTTCAGCTAAGGATTTATCAGTTGCCTGGAATTTAAATTTTACAAATTTGAATTTATTTCGTTATTCATGTGTGCATCGGTTATGCCGTTCCTGAATATTTTTATGAAAGAACAAACCGTAAACTCGAACGATGACATAGTAGGTTATTATTTTAAATATAATCTAGTCTAATTACTGATGCTGATACTGATGCAAGTTACTGACTTCAATTTAGTGTAAAGTTTTCAAATTATTACAAAAATGCTACGTCTGTCACTCTGGGCATTAGAACAATATCTATAAAATTACTACGAACATCTTTGTATGTTGTTGCACGGAGACCATGCCTGGACCCAACAATTTTCCACTAATTACTGTAAAGACTAGCCAGCGGGACTTTTGTCTAGGCCACTAACATTGATGTACAACCAAAACTCAAGACGCAAACTGTCGAACAGAAGCAATTATCGCTCTCACCAGCTGGTCGACCTGCTGTGCGGACTTAATTTAATTTCTACCTTTTTCAGCGGAGTGAAACTCAAAATCAGATTTTTCTTCAAACTTTGAACATTCTGACTCTGCATTTATTAGGGGATGTATAAAGAAGTCAATTTTATGCCATAAATATTAATTGAATCTCACTCATTTATATTTTACTGCATGCTCGTATGATGGAAAAGGCCTGCAGTCAAGAAGTTGTCCGTAGTCTTAACACGTGCAGGCTAAACATTTAAATGCAATTATTTTGATTGTAACAAAAAATCGTCTAGATTTTTTTCGTTCTTTTCATGAGCAGAGTATTTAAAGAATTCTGAATGTATGGATTGCAGTGGCTTCTTATGTAAAGAAACAGACCCTTATGTAAAGACCCCATCAGGATTCATAACCCAAAAATCCCAACTCAATTTAACCGTAAGACATGGATAGCACATTTGTGCTGTGAATTTCAAATGTTTTTGGAATATGTTGAATAGCAGTGTATCTCGTCAGGTTTAAAATTTCACAACGATACTTTGAAGTGCATCACTCCCGTCACTGGGGAGTCAAACAGTGACTCGTACATCGAAGAAAATTCTTATTTCGTTTACTGTACATAAGTCTCTTGCGGTGTGACGTAGGAGAAACATGAGAGCATCCAGTTTTGTAAACAAGGAAGAAATTGACTCATATGCTTTTATTGAAAGTGATGGACTGTCTGGAAAAGCCTGCAATTATGAAAATAAAATGCAAACTGTTCAGAAAAATGTATCACAATTTCAAAGCATGAGCTTAGTTTAGCATTGAGGGAGTGAGGTGCCCTGGATTTGGGCTACACATGTTAGGATCACATTCTAATATCGTGAGACCTTCTCACTCGAATGAGTTATGTGTGTGGTGACGTAAGGTGGTGTACCGCAAGGCTGTTTGAGTTTCAGTCGTACTTTAAAAGTTCAAACTGCCTGCCTCTAGATAATTGGAAGGATAATTGTTCGAGTTCTCTGAGTCTGCTCTAGCATATATTTCGCGCCATCAAAAATAATGTATCCCCCTCCAAATTTCCATGAGAAATAATGACTATGAAACCTCTACAACAGCCATTTGAATGTACAACTATGCTTAATGGTCAGCAGAATTTAGCTAACATGGTAACACCATGATGCGTCGTGCAATATTTGTAGGATTCGATGAATATATTAACAAAAAATTATATGGGCCGGATTGTCATAAGATATACCCCACACCTCATCCAGAACTGCTAGAGCGAATTGATACGATGTGTCTGCGAGCGATGTCCACTTCAGGGACTTGAGGACTAACTGATGTGTAATTCACGATCCCACTTTTGGAAACTAATCACACATAATTTGACAAACTAATCGGTTTCAATCAGAAGAATTCTATTTATTGCGTTATTTTCAGTGTTCTTCCTATAAGTCCTTGCTAATTGAATTCGGAAATATTCGTAACGTTTATCAATTCAATCAGAAATTTGCTTTTCCGTTCGTTAAAGAATAGCTCAGACTTTAGAAACAGCTCTTCGTGTAAAGCACTGTAACTAAGTTATGTTATTTGGCTTGAGCGTGAGACGTATGAGATTCCAGCGATTAGAGCAGCATGATGGATGATTTTGAGCATTTGTGTGAGATTTCTTTTGCAGGACCGCTTGTGTTGTGAACTGTTTGGAAAATCTTGTAGAATTATCTGCTTGATATGATCGATGTGCAGCAAGAGCCATTAAATTCCTAGAAATTGTTCAATTAATCTTACAATGTATTACTGCAAATGATTAAAATTGCAGACAGCCACCGACAATCACATCCAGTCTTCGTCGAAAATAAGCGGTGATGTATACTATAATTCCTGATAAGTGCCTCATCTTTCCCAATGGGTTGGGGCTCATTGTGGATCGATGGTGCAATCAATCTGGCAATCTAAATGCTGATTGTAATGTACATTTTCAACCAGTGCTTTTTGAGAATCCTTTTCATTTCATCTTGCATTTGGAATTGTTAAATTTCCACCTAGACAGTTCTATATGAATTCAATCTCATTCGATTTAGAGGTATACAAGTTTCAGTACAATTGCGTAATTAAGCTTGAATAAAAGAAAATAAATCAACTAACTGTTCAAAAAGCAGGCACACTTGACTTGCAAATATGCTAAATTAAGATTAAGAACCTGGATGAAAAGGCTCATGGCCGAACATAAGCACGAATTAGTAATTTTCCAAGAAATGTACAAGGAGATTTTAAATATTAATCGAAATACATCAAGTCTAGCTTTCTTATACCTTCCTTCATAACTATAACGCACATTAACTTTTCTTCAAGACGATGAAATACTTACTTTATTTTTTGTTCATAATGCAGGAATAAATTACGAGGAAATGAGACGTTCGGCGGTCATGAGAGCATTCAATACATTTGTCTTGCTCTAAAAATTAGCAGTGGCTGAAGTTTATAAATCAGACCACGTGAGTGCTGAAATAACTTTTTGCTTAGTGTTTTTGCTCTTGTTTTTCTCTTGTTCGCAGTTAATCTATCGCGGTTATCAAAGACATTCGTTTTTCTCTAAGGCCCTTTTTATACCGAAGCTTCATGAACCCCTCTTTATGAAGCTTCTTCAAGCAATGTTTGAACTATGCAATAAGGTAATTTAACAGTACTCTTGATTTAAAAAAAGGCCTTTGAACTTATAATCTTGCTGAAATCTTCATTCACAAATCGGGTATAGAACGATGGCATAAAATAATAGGAATATATTAATGGATAGCATTCTTAACTTTTACGATCTCATTCCTTGTGAAACTATGAGGCTTTGAGGTTGTTGGTCTCTGCTCAGGAGAGTGGGGATCTCGATCCCACTCCCCTTGCCCCTAAAGCTCCCATCACCATGTGATGGGTCACGCGAAAGTATTCCTGTCCACGCAATGTACATATGATGAGCGTTTGGTCATCGGCCGCCATCGTGAAGAAGATCATTCTCTTTGCTGCATTGAAGTCTCCTTACGTGACTCTGCTCTTTCCTGCGTAATTGGACTTTGAGCAAATGAAAAAGGGTCAAGGCAAGCAAGCTAGCGTGGCCGTTCTCTAAATGAGACCTGGCTTGGCTGTGAATAAAAATGGTAAGTGAGTAGCCGCTCATCATAACTCGTCTCTTCCAGTCAATTAAATCAACCGCTCGACCTTGTCAGAACTGAACACAACTTTACTACGAAGAGTAACTACGGCTCCCTTTCCTCGGGAATGTGGTGATGTAAGAGTACACAAAAGAGTTCTTCTAGTGAGGCTTTTTTGTTCTTGTCACACTGGTATTAGGTTGCATGCAGAATGTTTTGTTAATGCCTGTCGGGTGTGATTGCAGTAAAGAACTAATCTAGAAAAAAGATAGTTTAACAAATAGAAAAATGTGCTAGTTTACGAATACGTTACAAGTATTTACGAAAGTAAATAAAAGATAAATTAAAATCGTCAAATTTAACACAAGATGTCCTCTCAGTAAAATAAAAAACAAAAAATACCACTGTATAGACACTACATTTGAGTTACTTTCAGGCTTCCAGGTCTTTATAAAATACTAAAAAATACAGATAAATTTTCAATTTATTGGAAGAAACTCCAATTTTTCAAAGGGAATATAATATGATTTATAATTATATTTAATTATGACCTTTTTGACCATTTGTTTGCCATCTAATATATTAATTGAATGAAACAGGTAATCTACTGGTTTTGGCTCGCTACTCCATAACTATTCTTTGATGCTGGACCGCTAGCGTTTCATGTGTTTGGTTATTTTTTATAAGTACCTGTACTGTGTCTGGTATGTTTTTAACTCTAGTAGTAGTTATTATATCACTAAATAATTGGCTGACGTACTGTGGGTTGTTGTACACCTGTATACACGTACTCGGGAAGCATTGGTAACGACTCTACTGGCAGTCGGTGCGTTGTGTTGGATGTTGTATTACCTACTGCTTGGCATCAAAAGCATAACAAACTTATTTACGTGCAAAATATTGAAGACAAATTCAAAATATCTAATCCATATCTCTCAGCTGAGTCTACAGTATACTGAATTAATGAATTTTTTTGATATGTAAAGCTGAAGTATCATGGTGTCATTACAGTCCGTCGACAATGATCAAAGTTAGATCGAGCGAAATGAAGAAATTTATTTCAAAATTGCACAGCTCTAAGCGTGTAGCAAATTATAGCAAATATGTACACTGAGTAAGATTGAATGTCAGCAAATACGGACAAACATTGCATTCGTTTAGTAAACTTTCAGAAAGCAGTACGACTTACGATCTACAGGGCAGTGCACAAAATCACCGATTAGCGATTAAATTTCTTATTTAAAGTTCTGAGTGAAGCTTCTGAAGGTATATCATCTATTCCAGCTCATAATCTAAGTTACCTAAGATAAATTTATCTGATAGTAAACATTATTACTCCTCCTAGGGTCAAAATGAGAAATAACACATCTGTATATACCCATTTTTCACAAGCAGTTTCGACCTCTAATAACTGGTTAGTCGGACCCTCAACCCAAAAAAAGCTTTAAGTACTTGACCGCGGGTCAATGTTTCGTACTTACATGGAGGTTCCTACTCATCTTTGGCCCTCTGATATGAAAATCCATGGCCGAGGTACTGTAATATTATTTGAGTAATCATATAGTTACACTGGCACGGACTAACGAAATGTTGTCGGCCCAGGAAGTTTCTCTGATTACTAAAAGTCACTCGACTTCTTAGGTCACGTCAATTGAGGGGACCCTCGGCTTGAGGCGTAAGCCTTATTGGTGTGTAAGATGCTTGAATTTCCTCATATCTTGACTCACCCACGCATCATGCTAGTCATTTGTTATGCTCTGCAGCAGATGCTCATGAGTCTCGATGGTCCAAAAACTACAGCCTTGACCAGCAACAAAAAATCTACGTCGGCCTGCCTGGTCTCTCACGCGTGAACTCTTCGTTAAGTCGGGCATTTTCGAGACCTCTGTAGAAAGGATGACTTCACGGTGATCCTATTGTACTGATGCCGGGTGACTGAGCTGCGTGTGTAAATGAGGACGACTGAACACTCTAATCTGACCTTCACTCAGCTGCTAATGCGCTTAAAGAAAAATTCATGGCAGATTTGCAATATTGCGAGCGTGACGTGTGATATTTCCTCACGTTTGAACACTTGTTGTCGCTATGTATTACAATTTCAACTGCATTCATTGGCGACATATGCAAACCCGTATTTTGTGCTGGAATATGCCAGCAAATACAGAGTGAAGTCAAAAATCTTCAAAAATGTGATCTAGTGCAAACGGGTCATCTCTTTCAAATTTGAAAGTAAGCTATTTGTCATGAGTCCATTTGAAAAGTAAAATAAGACCTTTTGGCAAATTTATGCCCCCATCGTAGTTTGTCCGAGTTCAAACGCTGGCGCTGTTTAGGTTTTATAAAAACGATAGTGTAAGTTTTTATAGGTTCAGTGTAGGGAACTTCAATTTTGTTCTATGAACTAATCTGAATATTAGCCTTCGTTCGCGGGGAAAAATTGTAATTCAATGATAAATACGAAGGTAAATAATTTTGAAAGGATCGACTTGATTCTCTAATTTTGATCAACGTAAGATCATCAAGGTGATTCAAGGTAATCGGGCATTAATTATACGAACACCAATATACGTACATTGATAAGGTTTAAACTTGATTATTTGAAACCTCCATTCGGTGCGCTGCTAAATAGCTTCAGCTGCCAGTAACACTTGGTAGAGTCTTATTTCTAGACCTCTAGAAAGTGAAACAGATAACATACACTAAAATGTTTATGAATTGAATGAAGACCCTGTATTTTTCACGTTAGGGTTTAATTTTCTCTCAAATGAAAAAGAGTCTGAAATTTCTTCTAATAATTGTTCGTAATTTTCACTTGCTCGGAAAAAATATTAAATCTTGGAACTAAATTCAGAGCAATGAAAAAAATTCAACCGAGTTCTAATGACTCAATCATAAAAAAGAGTGAAATAAGAAAAGTAAATCCTTGTGAAAGAAACAAGCTAGCCAAAAAGTAAATGGAGTGAGAAACAAGAAGCTGAAATTCTTTTATTATTGCTCTGTTTTTGAAATACTTAGAAGTAATTTTACATAATTCATGAAGCCCTGAGATGTAATCCAGGTGTGGTGATCGTATAGAATAGAATAAATCAGGAATCCCTTACTGTTTTAGCTTAGTAGGGTCACCACGTTTGATAGTTCTGTGATGCAATCCCACACTTGTGAGTTATAATCCGAACAGGGTTATCAGGCGAAATAATTTATCGCTGGAATCCTTCAATATTATTACCCAAGTAGGGTCACCATGTTCGGTAGTTCACTGGTCGAACCCCTTAATTACAATAAAACTCAATTCTTTTTTTTAATGTATCCTCTTTGCGATTGAGTACGGAAGATATTACGAATACTGTACTGAGTAAGGCTTTCTTCATTCCGTTCTTGTTCGATACTGTACTCGTTAATATTTTTTATCCAATTCTTTTTGTGTTTGTACTGGTTTAGCAAGTTTCACGGTGATTAGTGACATTCTCTTTCCCTACTAGAGCCAACATATCCAATTTCTCGGAATTTCTTACGTGATTTAATCCATTCAAGTAAGGCCACTTAAGAGTGAGTCCTCAGAGCGGCCATTTCTAAGTTTTCGAAAAATAATAAACTAAAAAAAAGAAATATAAGTAAATATGGAACGCAAATGGATACTAAAATGATAACTTATGTCCAGGGATATTTAGACATGTTTTCATACAAGTATATTTGAAAAAAAATTATTTTCAATCTAACAGGAAAAATGTTCCAAATTTTAACATCAGTACCGTACATTTTTATCAAACTTTGAAGTCTGGTCATGAAACAACACAGTGCACTCTTGAAAACATTTCGTTCCCAGTCGAATTTGACAATAGGAGTTTCAGAGCAGAGGAAAAAGACAGAGAACTCTTGGTCTTTCAAACTCAGGTCGAAGCTTAATGGTTGTTTGCGAATTGCTCTCATTGACTCGAGCTCCGTCAGACCTCGACTAAATTCCGAGTGCCTGCTGATTGACGGTTTGTTGGGCACTCAAGGAGTGGTCCTGACTCAATGAGAGAAGACTTCCTGTGTCCAGGGTGTTCATTTCTTACAGCATACGAAGGGATTCTTGAAGAGAGAATGTGTACGTGTATTCTATTTTAAAATCTAAAACTGAGAAGTAAAATTAGATTACGCTAATGTTTAGCTCTTTACAAGTTTAAGAGAACAGAAGAGGAACAGGGAGCTACACAGTGATTATGTGATTACCTATGCTAAAATGAAAAGAATTTAGTCAGAGGTATATGAGAAAGGGAAGAGGGGTCCAAACAGTGAAGGCAGATGTATTGGGAAAAAATATTTTCAACTTGCAAAGTTTGCCAGAGCACGACTCCTACAGATTACGTTTGTGGGGCTCTGTAGCGCGGCCTAATTCTTTTACAGATGAGCCGGCCTTGAAAGTCTTTGCTTTGGATTGTTGTGCAAAATGTGGGCAGCAAATCCCTTGAGTATTGTTATCGGAGAACAGATCAGCCAACACGATACGTCTTGCCGCATCACAGTGAAGGCCGCGGGCATGCACCCCTCACAGCGAGATCGGGTGCAAACTTAGCGGAGGGTCGATTTAGGTGCCCGTGTTTTGATAGTTCAGAGGAGGTCCGAATGGAGAGAATCGTGCACGCATTGGCGATGATTTACCCTCTCATTTTTACTTTCGGCCGATATTATACGTTTTAAAAGCAGCACGTACGCAACCAGCATTTTGTACCATGATGGAAATGGACGAGTTCTCACTCCATACGGATTAATATAATAATGGGGTACCTGAAATGAATATCAAAAATCGAACACTGATGTCTCATCATACGCTCAGTTTTATTCTTTTGCAAATTTGACCTAGATTTTGATGTAGAAAATATACTTTGAACAGATTAGCAATACACGATCGAATTTATAAAATGTTCTATAAGACTCATGTAAGTTCAACATCAATAACTCTTTTTCTGAGGAAATGGACTTCTATAATAAAAAATGGGAGCTAAAGGAGTCTTCCCACGTGGCCCTCATGGGTTGGGTGAAGTTAATAAGCTTTCTTTTTTCTTTTATAAGTCTCTCTGAGAGGCCGAATGTGCATTTTGCTTAGGCCTTTTTTTATCCCATTCATTTTATATACATGCGAAATGACTCTAGTTCAGAGTATTGTTAAGGTGAACTTTTGGTGCAACCTGTTGAGTATTGTTAAGGTGAACCTGTTGAGATTTATGTCTTTTAAAAGGGGTACCTGGATGAGGCGGAGGAATCCTTTGGTACGGCTGGTGGTTGTCATCGGGAGCTACTGTTGATAATCAACGACCAGTGTCTCGGCTGCATGAAGAGAACCGGTTTCTCGGGTGCAGTTAATCGAAATAGATGTTATATTATACCAACCTGCACTGTATATAAGTGCCTAATCCGGTTGTGTTGGAGTTAGGAAGAATTTGGTACTTTTTTCCTTACATACATGTATAAGTTGTGTGAGGAGGATCAGGAGGCTAAGGAAGATAAAGCGCTCAAACATTCCACTTGTGTCACGATACTCTAGCACAAACCGAGCTGTCAGGAACTCTTTCCTTGTACGGAATGCCTTTTTTTTTGCTGCAGACAAACTGCGGAGATTACTTATGACAGAATTAATTTGCACACACAGTAAAAACTAACATTTTAGTTACGACTAATCGATCAATTCGTTCTTTCGTTCTGTAGGAAGAAGAGCAAGGACATAACTAAAAGCTTTCTTCTACTAATACTCTTAGTGACTGGGTCATTTCTGGTCTCCTTAATCTCTGCCTGACTCAAATAAGAGGAAGTAACATTTCAAAGCCTTCCACGGGTAATCTTTTAACAATTTCTTCTGCTCGACTCGTTCAGTTTGAGGATTGGATTGAAGAACTGTATCATTTTGTTAGAGATGGAAATGTCGACGAACAGATGCGAAAAAGAATAAATAATAGTCAGCGAATAGTTTGCAGGAAGTACAGATAATAACTGAGGAATCATTTAAAAGCCAATTAAGATGTTCAATGGCAATGGTGACAGAAGAAGCTCCAAACTCTTCCTTCACTATATTTGAATGCATAGTACATCATTTAAGCCACAACAAGTCCATTAATATTAAATCAGTCTTGGACGTAATATTGCGATGCTAATTGTTTGAAGCCAGCGAAGCGTATTGAGTTCTGACCTCAATTATGGCACGCATCAACATTGTCTTTTGGGTGGACTAATTACCCATGGTTGTTCTGAGGCTTCTTTCAGGACCAAGAACGAATACTTTATTAGTATGTAGGAGCTAAAATTGACCATGTTGAGATTTTTCTCCGACCTAATTTATTTCCTGTATTATGAAGCTAATTAGAAAAAATGTTATTCAAAGTTACGCATTTCCAAATGGAATATAGTCACAACGCCATCAAATTTTTTTAACACCACTTTATTCAACCTATGTGCAAGGAGACATATTACCTTTTTACTCTCAAAGATACAGTACAATTCCCGTTCGAATTCTCAGTTGACTTGCGCACTGATTTACCTAACTGTAGATTTGCAGCCCGTGTCCAAGAGGCATGCCATCTTCAGACGTATTTTCACTCGACGACCTTTGGCAAGTTTGTTCTGCTGTGAACAGCCTTGAAGCTCGTCCATCTGCGCACTCCCCGACCCCCTCGTCCAAACGAGAGCGGCTGCTGAGCGTCTCCATGACAACTGCAGGTCATGCTACAGTCTCTTCCTTTCCTTGCATTTGTCTATATAAGACGAGGGCATCCTGTGACGGCATCACAGCATCGGATACCTTTACTCGGCACAGAACAGCTTCTTCCTCTACTTCTTCCGTTACTCCAGACATGATCAAGCTCATCCTCTTCGGTGAGTCTTATCTTATGATGTGAGATATCCCTCACGTAAAGTGTGTAACGCTATTGCTATATTAAGATTTAATGGTTGCCTGCGAGGCTAAAGTAACTTTGAAAATTTTATCCTTAGTTTTTTAGAATATAAACTCTGCGTTAGAAGAGAAGTGCTGATAATTTATTTGGTGCACGAAAATTTAGATCAAAAGAATCAAAAATTGCTTTCGAGAAGTTTAAAAATAGACAGGACCATTCAAGATAATCCTGAAACATTTAGGGTTCATGTACTTTAACACCGTTTTGCGTTTTAAAGTTAAAAGTGTAACTATCCCGTAGGAAATAAGATTTTGCGCCACTTCAACCGGAATTTTTTTTTGTATTAAGGTATCCTTAATATGTTAGAAAGCAAAGAAGATGTGGTGGAAGGTTAAGGTAAATATATTGGATGTTCCAACGCGTTAGGATGGAAATTAAAATAAAGGGTTAAGAAAAATATGAATGAGGTTAGTTAAAGCTTGTTTCTTAACCTTTCGAGTCCCACAGGTACACCTCAGTCTCAGTTTAACTTTTACTCGGTGTAATACTACTATCAAATTGGGAACAAATTTAAAAACTATTTGTCTAAGAGTCAAAAAGTTAAATTCTCTACCATTAAGGTTAGGGTACGAGTTCAGGCAGAGCCTAGCATTGTATACATCTTAGGCGTCTCATTAAAGCTTCAATTTTCAATATTAACCATACCTACTACTGAAACCAAATACTGACGAAAAATTTGTGAAGATTTAAGAATGCTTATCAACGCAACACTACGATGCAACATTTGTTCCATTAATTTGTGCCACGCTAGAGTTTTTGCTCTGTCAGTTTTCAACGGTCAGAATTTTTTCTGCGATTTGTTGATCATACATATTGAAGAGATTCTTCAAAGTTAAGAATACGTCTTTCCGAAATTTCCGCGTGCTTCGATTGAAAAAGATTAAATCTCCATCCACCGGTAAGCCTGACAATGAATGCTCGACCTACGCGCATCCCTAACTCTAGTTCCCAGTTTCCCAGTGTCTCTTTTTGTATCTTAAGTGTTAATTAGACAATCATCTCATGGAATAAGTGAAAATGTTCGACTTTCATGTTTTTTTAAGAACTTGTGGGCTCGGGACTGCCTTGGTGAAACAGTTATGCAGAACATCACTCGTGTTTTTACTGTTCAAGTGCCATTTATATTCAAAGTAATCATTACCTATTCACAGCTCTCTGGAGCTCAATAGCGTCCTTCACATATAGTGTTTCTGAACCTTGATATTCTTCTATATTTATAGAATCTAGCCAGAATTTTCTCACTTCATTTGACAAAATTCCCAACTAAAAATATTGAGTGACGTAGTTTAAGAATGGATTGTACGATCTCTTTACTACAGTCGATCAATCTTTGTAATCAACCTTCTTTAGTCCAATTTTTTGACTGAACTTTTCGCTTAAAAATCGTGCAAAGTCATGAACCAAAACATAGTCTTTCCAATGTATCGATCCTCTGCGTCCGTGTCAATTAATTTTATTGCACAATATTTTCAATGTACTTGACCTATGACGATGCCTTTTTAAGAGTTCGTTCTTGATAGTCTTGTGAATGTTCGCTTTTACATCGTCATTTTTCAATTGTATCTCGTGGAAAGCCTGATCTTCTCTAACAATAGTAACTTACAAGTTCTATAGTTTTCTGAACTTTAGGCATGATAATTTAATTCTCGTAAAACCATAAGTCACACCAAAAAGCTTCCTTTCTTTTTATCCATTTCTATTTTCGAATTTCCCCTTTGTGAACATCTGACAACGCTCTGACAAGATTCCAATCATCGTACTGATTTGATGTTAAATACGCTACAGAACTTCCATCCGTCATGCAGACCATCAGTCTAGAAACGCTCAAAGTATGTCTCTATCTGGATATTATTTTTTATCTTTTATGTTCTTCGAAGCCAAAATAAGCAGCGACCTTCTAGATAGACTCCTTATTTACCCATTAAAAAAGTAACTGAGCGGAGCAAAAATTTTCTATATTTTGCTGAAATTAAAAACTGGTCCACAATCACTCTGTATCGTGTACTGTTTACTTCTAAAGCTTAAATGAGAAAAAAACTGGATGTTGATACGTTGAAATTTTTTAGCTCTATCTGACTCCACGAATTTGCATTCTTCCACCTGTCTCCTCCCCGCCTCAAAATAAAATCAAATTTCATTTAAAAATAGAATGTCATAAGTCTCTCCACCTTCATATTTAGTTCTGCGATCTACCTCTTGTTGTTTTACGTATTGAGATGATACGGAAATTAAGAGTGGACGAAACGAGTGCAGGCTCAATTAAAAATTTGTAGCTCTATTTGATTGTATTCATAATTGCTAATATTTACGGCCATATATCCGGTAACTTTGAGGACGTATTCTCGGTGACAACATCTGTGCTGCCACAATTTTTTTCACAAGTGTGGAAAATATAAACGCTTATTCTTCACTCGACGAGACTACAAACACAATTTTTCCAAAATTATTATACTTTCTTGATCTTATAATTCGTTCATGCCATTTAAATTAATTTCTTCACAGTTTCACTGGTGGCGGCCGCGGCCAGTCAGGACAGCAGCTACAGAGCTCCCAACGGCAGACAAAATGGTTTTGGAAATGGAAATGGGAACGGTTTGAGCAACGGCTACAGTGCCCCTGCTAATGGCCGCACAAACGGCGCTAATGGATCTAATGGCAACGGTTTTACCGGCCCAATTAACGGCGGTACCAACGGTGCTAATGGACAAAATGGCAACGGTTACAGCGCTCCCACTAACGGCCGCACCAACGGCGCTAATGGAGTGAATGGTAACGGAAATGGCTATAGCACACCCGGTAATGGTGTAAATGGTGGTGCCAACGGTGTCAATGGCAACGGCCGCTTCAACGGAGGCTCAAACGGTCTGTCTTCCGCCTA